>APFE031268429.1:68710-178642 GCA_000404065.3 Pinus taeda
CTTAGGCTCCAAGAATTTATGAAAGAAAGGGTGCAATTAAGGGAGAAAAGCGCTCTAGTGGAAGTGGAAGTCAAGAAGCTTGAGGAAGAAATAAATAAAGTTTTTCTTGATAAGGAAATCAGGGCGATAAAACAGGGTGCGCACGATTATGGTAATGAATTTGGGAACTACCGCCAAGAGCTGATCAACATGATGCCTTGGATTAGACCACATATTACCAAAGGGATCACCCATGGTGGCGTGCTGCAGCTAGTAAAGTGCGCGACGTAGCCAGTAAACATGAAAGGTGGATTTTTCCAGGAAAATTGATGGATGACCGATTGAAACCCTATACACGTGGCACGACCACCTGACTAGTCATGGGAAGTACAATCTTAGCACTCCCAGTAGTTGAAAGGAGACACAGGACTATAAACTACTGTTACTGGGAATAATGTCCACTCGGATGCTGCTATTCCCACTAAGACTAGTAGCTATCTTAGAAACAAACAAGTAAAGTCTACTTTCACTTTCCTTTATGAAAATAGATAGGAGTGGAACAAAGGAGACCAACCTTAGTCTTGCGCTTTATTTCCTCTCCTTCTTGATAGAGCTTTGTCGCTTCTTCTTCATCTGCCCAACTTCAAAGAGCACCTGTGGAATCACAACAACATACTACTATCGAAGAACAAAGATCTATATTCATAAATAACACAGGACGAAATGTGTGTTAACCATACAAAGGCATATATAAGTAAACATACAAGAATATGTAGGAAAAATTGAATAGATTTATTAAGATGAAAAGTTGCAAGAGTATTACAACCATATGTTCACCCAGCATCATCCTCCAGCTAAGAAGCCCTTCTTCACCTCAAGGAAAGCTAGATCACCCAACACTGTGAATGTACACCAGAATACCAACAACACTTCTCTATAAGATACAAATTCCAGCCTCTAGATCTCTGTGATGAGGGATCCATATATAGATGATTACAGAGAGGTGAGTCATCTTTTGGGATCTTGATTAGTGTCTTCTCTCTGATAGTTCCTACTTCCACTTGGATAATGATGATCTCTTACTCATCCCTGGTCGAAAATGGAGTGGCAAGTGTCAGAGGGGAAGCTTGAAGATTCCATGATCTTCCACCTCGCATTTTTGTCCCTACCATTTGTCCATTCCCAACCATCACACCCTACAGAGGAGCAAATCAGTATGAATCGCACCCTGTACACTGGGAAGGTGATATGCATCGCACCCCCTACATTGAGCTTTCAGTATGGTCCAGTTTTGACCATTTATGAGCAGTTTTCAGTGGAGAACTTCTGGGAGATGATGTAATCAGTTGACCTTGTTCCTTTAGGTAGTGAAGCAACACTTTTAGGGACTTAGGAGCCCTTGGTTTATGGACATTTATGATTGGGGTTGAAGCGCCCAAAAATGTCTATAACACACCCACGGCTCCTTCGTAACCTATAACACCATGATCCAATGATATAGAAGAGATCAAATGATCTTGATATTTCTTTTGTGCCACTCGATATGGAATAACCTCTTCAGAAGGACGAGTGTGAGTGATCTTTGTTTCAATTGTGGCACATATAAATTCCTCCATGTCCGGGGAAGTGTGTCCATGCAAAGCCATCTCACTTGCCAATATGTGGAAACAACTGTAATCTTGAGAAGTTGTCTAATACAACGCCATTAAAAATAGAAAATAAAATGCATGTATTATGTAATAAATTACCATAATATGTTAGCCTATAAATTGAACAATCTCCACTTCCACTTTCCAACCTGACACAATTGCCAAGTGTCCAGTGTAATCAGCATTCAGTCACGGACTATCCAGAATATTAATAGTTCATCAATCACCACCCATTATTAATTATAGATAGAAATAAAATCCCACCAAGTCACAAGATTTGAAAAATATCCATTTAAGATGATCTTGTACCATTCCCCCCCTGCCTCACATACCATGTTCTGCAGTCAGACCAAAGAAACCAAAACTAATCATATAGCCCCTAATTCAAAGAGACACAAGCACAAAAAGAACGAATATATTAGTCTCCAGTGAAACAACACCATAGCATGTGCAACGACCTCCCAAAAAACAACTCCCTAACAAGTTAGCACGTAGAAAAATCCATTCTACAGTTTCAATCCTTCCATCTAATATGTCAAGATATAATATCACTCATATCAAATATCAAAACAATTAGAAAAAATCATTCAATATTCCTCATTTTGCAGAAAAACAAGCATGATCTACTACATTTGTTCGATATCATCCACATAACACCCACTCTTAGAGGAAGAAATTCCATATGAATCGATAATATGGTATTTATGTTTAGTTTATATTAACTAAACATTTTGTCTAAGTTTCATGCTAGATATACATTTTTTATGTGTAACAAACCCTGGTTTATTTTCCATGTAAATAAAATAAGACCAAGTTTATGGGACAATTATTCCAAGATGAATGATGGGAGAAACAATTTAATGAGCATCACTTGTGGATTATTAATGACTATGGAAATTAGCAAATGAAAAGAGACAATAATTTACATTTAATAATGAAAATAAAGGAAAATAATATAAAAGGAAGGTGAAGAGACACAAATTTTCATGCAAGGGAAATTAGAGGAAAAATGAAAGAAATGAAGAAAAAGAGAGATCAATGATAAAAATACATCAGAAAATCAGTTGCCACCTTTTGCTCATATTTTGATCAGGATCAACAAGGAGAAGGAACAAGCACTTGGATAAGATATCAAAGAAGACAAGGGTGCACAAGAGAAAGATTGGACAGCAACAAGTAAGGACAAAAATTAGTTGTGGATTGTAGATAACAATGTGCATGTGAGATTTAACATGCTGGTTTTTGGATGCATGGTATATGCATATGGTTCCTTGGTTATCTTTTTTCATTGGCATGGAGATTTTATTGGATTAATAGTGGTTTTAGATTTTCCTTTCCATTTCCTGGATAGCTATGTTGTTGTGGGTTTCCCACTTGTTTTTCTGATTAGTTCTCAGGTTCACTGTTGCTATGGGTTGAAACAAATGCTTTGGAGCTCTGGAACAACTTGAGTTGAGTTACTAGTTCATGGAGCCTATAGATTGGGAAAAACATTCTGGAGCCTTGTGAGTTGAGTTACTAGTCCCTAGAGTCGCAGGTTGTAACAAACGCTCTGGAGCCCTAGTTTAGGTATGGGTTTAGATACTAGTTCCTGGAGCCCTGGAAAACTTGGGTTGAGACCGATCAGGTTGATTTTAGTGATTTATGGACCATATAGGTGAGCTCATTGTGGTTGAGGGTTGAGGTAGTTTGGCCTCTGGAAGCCCTAATTGGTTTTGTTTTGGTTTAACCCTTATGATTCCACATTCATGCTTGGTATATGGCACCAGGGTAATTGGTTGAAAGATAGATTTGGTTCAGCCCAATCTATGGTTGGGTGGTATGTGGAAGTCCCTGACTTGGTTGGCATTTTCATATGTTAACATGAGATATTTTCCTATTGTGAGTTATGAGAATTTGTATTAATTATTATGAAAATTTCATGGATGATCTACCATGTTTTCTATTCTAGTTATATGTTGTTTACATGATGTATTCTATCTATGACTCTTATCATGTTTTGATAAGTTATAGAATGGTTGATGAATGCATGGTCTAACAAGTGTTGTTGCAGATAGATAGAGAAGGCTTGGAGCCTTCTTGTTGATTCTCAAATGATGTTTAGAATTTTATGATAAGATATGCATTCATGACCTGTATCTCACACGTTTACCATATGTTTACAAAATCTCTATCATGGACTAGTGATCAGGTGCTCAAAATTATGCTCAAAAATCAAAGTTGTCAGAATGGTGTGGAACCTCAACAAATACATAGTGCTCGTCATCCTGAATCTGGCGCAACTCATTTAACATGAAACGAAAATCATATGGCTTCAAAAATGTGCTCTTTTCACTTTGGAAAAAAGGTAAATGTTTGAAAAAACAGGGAACACCCCAGTCAGCAGTATGTACTGCTGACTAGTCTACCCAGTTGGTGTTGACTGTGCAGTTGAGGTAGCACTGTAATCTCATCAGCAAATTATTGAGTGCCATGTGGCACGTTCGTACAGGCATGAGTTGGCAGGATGCTACTGGTTGAAGGCTATACAGGTTGAACAATGAGAGGGTGACAGGTGGCAAACCCAGAGGCCACCACGTGCCCTCTTAAAGGTCGAATAAAATTTTATGTGGGGAGGTCGGGGTTGAACCCACGAAATCACTTACAAAACCACCAAGCTTTACTATTAGGTCCCTATAATACTAGTGATTACCCCATTACTATTGTAGTTGTATCCCTTATTAATATTGTTGTGCCCCTATTGTCCCCATATCGTTATTATTGTGCCCCATAGAATCCCTCTATTGTTATTTTTGTGCCTTTATATTATTATTGTTAGGTCGGTTGGGTTATATTGTGACTCCTTACACTCCTATATATAAAAAGGAGGTTTTGTCAATTGAATCATCCAAGAATTGTTCATTTGTGTAATGTAAAGGAGGTTTCCCCCTCGAAAAGGCTGAATTCTAAGGCATTGATCTATCTTTTCTATCTTTTTGTGAGCTAGTTTCAAAACATTTGGTATCAAAACTTTGGATTCTAGGGTTTCGCTGCTCCAAATAGGTCATCGTGGCATTTTCACTATAAATTTTTTTCTGTGACGTTTCAAAAGTGAAAAAAAACCCATTTGAGATGAAATTGCACTAAACCTCGGATCCAAATTTCAGATCTTTTCGTGCTATATTTGTGGAGATATGATCTGAGGAAGTTGGTCTTTTTGTAGACTCCTAAATTACATTCCAAACAGGTGACCTGGGGAAAATTGTCATAACTTGCTCTCTGAGCATTAGATTGAAATTAGAAAGAGGGCAGACTGTAGTTTCTTATATATATTTTTCAGACCCAAAGGTTGAAACAGTGATATGTGGCATGTCGTACAAATTTTCTCTACTGAACTAATCTATAATCAGGTCACTGTGGGAGATCTAGCATAACTCTTCCCTGGAGAATCCAATTTGGATTAGACTGGTAGCATTGGAAAGAGGACGTAAAGGGCTACTGCAGGTCGAACTTTCAGAATTGGATGATACAAAATTACAGAGATACATCAGATTCAATATCAAGCTCCTACAAAGTGAAAAAAGGTGTGTAGTTTTTTTTAAATTTTTGCATAAGCTGGTTTGAAAAATTAGTTTGAAGGAATTCAAAGGGCATAGTAAAGCATATTATCGGTAATTGATCCCCAGGAAGAAAATGCAACACCTAGTAAGAAACCTAAAGTTGTACCATGACTCAGAAAGAAGAGGAAGAAATGCAACATGATAAATCAAAATACGAGAACAAAATGCAACAGAGGTCAACTGCATGAAAAGTAACAGAATCTAAAGATGATGGTTTCAGAAGATGTAGAACAAGATGGATGGTTAACAAAAGGCAGAAGCTAAGTGGACTATTTAAAGAAAAGGCGTAGAAGTTAAGAGAATGACTGGAAGCTAAGATGGATGATTGAATTAAAATTTGAGACATCATGAGATTTGAAGACAGATTGAAGACAGATTTACAAAGTTTCTACAAGAAATCTTATAAGGTAAAAGGGTAG
Organism: Pinus taeda; assembly: GCA_000404065.3. Taxonomy (NCBI): domain Eukaryota; kingdom Viridiplantae; phylum Streptophyta; class Pinopsida; order Pinales; family Pinaceae; genus Pinus; species Pinus taeda. The sequence continues at coordinate 74,357 of APFE031268429.1, forward strand.
AAAAGGAAACTCATGATGAGAAAAAAAGAAATGTAACATATTATTAAGACTCTATGTTGGATCGAAGACCCACCATATTCCAAAAATCGATATGAGGAAGTTTGATGGCAATGATCCCGCAACATGGATATTACAAATGGAGCAATTTTTTGATCTCAATAATGTGCAAGTTGTTAGTTCGGCTCGGTCATATTGTGACTCCTTAGACTCCTATATATAGAAAGGAGGTTTTGTCAATTCAGTCATCCAAGAATTTTTTATTTGTGTAATGTAAAGGAGGTTGCCCCCTCGAAGAGGCTGAATTCTATAGCATTGATCTATCTTTTCTATCTTTTTGTGAGTTGGTTTCATAACATTTACCGCCACGCCCGAAGGTTGGTTCTTAGCTAACATATCACAGGTGAGTCAGCGTAAAAGAATTGGCTCGAGAATAAGTCACCGCACATCGCAGAAGGGATATGTTACAAAATCACCCCCAACAGGTTTAGGTTGCGATTGCAATATCACAAACGCATATCGCACAATTCAAAGTTCTACTATATGTTTTACCCTGGCTCCACCGATTGCGATATATTTCGAATGCGATACAAGTTATACTACAGTGGATAGTTCATCAGGTCCACTGCTTATTGCAATCACACATCACCCACGCTGCATTCACAAACCATAAGACCCACAGGTTCCCATTGATTGTGATTTATGATGGGGTTGTCGGTGCCGATAGTTTATGACTGAAACTGTCACCTTAAGCACCATACCTAACCACCTTGCATATGACCACTTGGCCTTAACCACGAGATAGATGGGTTCATAAGCGGGGAAGTTGGCAGGACCCACCAATTTCGGTGGAACTGCTAGAATTAACTCTAGATAATCAATTTAACTGGCAATTAGCCAACTTTAGAGGAGGAAATTGTGGAAAGACTGGAATAAGCCATAACTAAGGCATTTTTCAACCAAATGAGTAGTAAAAAGAGGTTGGGGTACCATTTTTTAGAATGCTGGACTCATTGGAGCAGGTTTCAGAAGCATTTGAGCATTGTAAACACATCATTTTACACTTTTGAGCATAATAGAGAGGCCCGAGCCATTGGAAGATATACCAAGGAGACGTAGCCCAGGAGGGGTGAACTACTTTATCATGTTCCTGTTGTAAATTATGTGTTTTTGATGATGTTCTGTACATGTTTATGATGATGTCCAATCTCTTATTTATGTTAAATTTCCCTTAAAATTAACATAAAAACTCATCATTTCACTTGCAAAAATTCATGAACCCTTAAGCACAATGAAAGAATTTTGTTTCTATTTTGAGGAGGATCTTAGCACAACAATATAATATTCTAAATTAGATCATTTTGGTATCAGAGCACTAGGTTTTCTTTGTGAAAGAAGGATTTAATTTTTTGCAATTTTATGTCATGTTTACAAGGTTAAAACTCAAAAGAGGAGAAGGGAAGCTGGTAAGAAGCCGCGAAGTTGGGTTAAGGGGAAGGAAAGCAAGGTTGCCACAATCTCCAACACCAGTTCAACCTCGATTTGTAGTTGAAACTCTAGAGATCATGTCTCATGAAGGAAAATCTACAAACATGATAGAAGATGAGAAGACCTTCAGAAAGGCTTTATTTGATATGACAGAGATGGTAAAGGTCCTCTATGAAGAGAGGAAAACTAGGTTTCAAGGGGAAAGTTCCAAACCTCCCAAAGGAGAAGGCTCTTCAAGAGGAGGTAATGGGAAAGGAGGTAATGGAAATGAATACAAACCTCCACCATTTTCACCATATTATTCATCTTCTTCTTCACAAGCATCTTCACCCTCTTCCTCTAACATAGCCCTTACTCATACTCATCATCATACTTCAAAAGGAACCGGTAAATCACCTTTTCTAAAACTTGATGTTAAATTTGAGCTGCCCATGTATAATGGTGAAGTGAGTGCAGAGAATATTGATAATTGGATTCGTCAGTTGGAGGTATATTGTAGGATTCAAAACCTTTAAGAGGATGACATAAAGATTCATCTAGCTTCCTTGAGAATGGAGCGTGCAACACTAGTATGGTGGGAATCAAAGACCCAAGAGGAGTTTTAAAAACATAGTAAGATATCAATTTCTTGGAATGATTTCATTGCTACAATCAAAAGACAACTCTACCCTCTAGCTTATATGCAGAAAGCCATTATGAATTGGTAGAATTTTAGACTACTTAAAGGTCAAAATGTGCAAGATTACACCCAAGAATTCATAAAAAGGTCTTTGATGTTAGGTGTAGATTTTCAATCACAGGACACATTGTTGAAGTACATAGGGGGTTTACACAGTTACTTAGGAATACTATCTTAATTTTTAATCATAATAATATAGATGATATGTGTGTGCAAGCCACTCATCTTGAGGCAAGAGGGAAAAACACCACAGAAGAAGGTTGTAAAAATCCATTTAAGAGTAAAGGTAAGGAAAAGGATTTCAAAGGGAAGGCAAAGAAAAATCCATCTATCAAAAAATAAGGAGAGAAATTTGCATGCAAACACTGTTCCATAGAGGGTCACGATGAAGCTCATTGTTGGAATTTTCATCCCGAAATGAGACCAAAGAGAACTGACAACAAGGGAAAGCAAAAGACAACTGCAACCACTCAACAGGATTTGGGATCTGATTAGGGAGATGAAACTAAAATCACAACCATGGGGTTAAAAGGAAAAGAATCAATTTCTAGCACTAGTTATCCAAACTCACAAAATGAAACTCCAAATGAAAAGAGGAGAATAAAACTTTTTTCACATAAGGGTGATCTCAAAACAAAACAAGATTGATATGCTTTTTGATAGTTGGCTTTCAAGACAATCTTATCTCTAAAAACATTGTAAAAGGTTTAAACTTGGAAACCATTCCACATCATAAACCATATCCACTTGGATGGGTGTGTGACAATGCGCAATTGCAGGTTACTAGAAAGTGTAAACTGGAATTCGCCATTACTCCAAATTTCATAGATGAAGTGGAGCTTGATGTTGTGTCATTAGATATGTGTGGCATAATTTTGGGCAACCCATATAGTTATGACAGAAAAGCTACCTTCCATACACATTAAAAAAAATATCATTTATTCAAAGATGGAGTAGAATATATTGTGAGATCTCATAGCAAGAAAATATATCTTTCACTTGTTAATTTCGTGCAGATGAAAAGAATAGTGAATTCAAGCAAGAATTTTTTGCTTCTAATGATCAAACCCAAGAATGATGTTGATAATGAAGATTTTAAAGGTTGTGATTCAAATTTGAAATCTGAATTGGTTGACGTATTTAACCAATATGATGAGATGTTTCAGGAACCAAAGGAATTACCTCCCAAGAGTGGAATCCAACATGAGATACAGTTGCAGCTTTTCCTCTTCCTAACATTGCCATGTCGAGGATGTCATTGATGGAAAGCACATAAATTAAGAAGAAAATTCAAGAGTTGTTGAATAAATGGATCATCATACCATATTCCTCACCATGTGGTTCACCTATTGTCTTGGTTCCAAAGAAGGATGGAACATGGCGCATGTGTGTGGACTTCCGTGCATTGAACAAAATTACAGTAAATAACTGTTACCCACTGTGTATAATAGATGATTTACTTGATCAATTGAAAGATGCAAAGTATTTTACTAAGCTAGACTCAAGAAGTGGCTACCGTCAAATTAGAATATCTGAAGGAGACATTTGGAAGGCAATATTCAAAACAAAACAAGGTTTTTTGAATGGCTAGTTATGTCATTTGGTTTATGTAATGCTCCCACTACATTCATGTGTGTGATGAATGATGTGTTGAGGCCATTTCTTGATGAGTTTTTCATAGTCTACTTAGATGACATCTTAATTTTTAGTAAATCTCGTGATGAACATGTCATGCATGTAAGAAAAGTACTTGTTGTCTTGAAAAAAGAATAGTTGTATCTTAAGATGTCAAAGTGCGACTTTGGAAAAACTTCTTTAGTTTACTTGGGTCATATTGTTGGAGGAGGTGATTTGAAAATAGATACATCTAAGGTTAATGTAATTATGAATTGGCCAAGTCCCAAGCCAATTACTGAGATAAGAAATTTTTTGGGAGCAACCAATATTGGAGGAAATTCATTGCTAATTTTTCTCTTAAGCCACTCCTTTCCATGTGTTGACAAGTGTGAAAAAGGTCTTGCAGTGGGGAAGAAAACAACAAAAGGCCTTTGATGCATTGAAGGAAAACATCAGTACAACTCCAGTACTTGCAATTCCAGACTTGAGACAGTCATTTGAGATTCAGATTGATGCTAGTGACTATGCTATGGGTGTAGTCCTTATTGGTAAGCCTATATTTTTTCATTCGGAAACTTTTAATGGTGCATTGATTAACCATCCTACATATGACAAGGAATTGTATGCATTGGTGCAAGGTGTGAAAAAATGGAAACACTACTTGATGGGTCAGGAAACAATCATTCACATTGATCATCAATCATTGCAATACTTGCAATTTGAATCAAAGTTGCAGCAATCAAGGCACTTCTGATTGATGGGTTTTCTTCAACATTTCCACTTGCTAATAAGGTATAAGAAAGGTATCTACAATAAAGTTTATGATATGCTTTCTAGGCCTCTTGTTAGTGCAACTACTTTACTCAAGCATAATTATTTTTTACATGAATGTTATATTGAGAAATATGCATTAGATAATGACTTTCAAAATGTTTATGCAAGATTGAGTCAAGGTAAACAAGTAGATGAATTGGATTAGCATTTGCATGATAACTTGTTGTACCATCCTGGAAAGCTTTGTATTCCATCGGGAGAAAGAGTTAACATCATAAGAGAAGCACATACTTCTCTTATCACTGGTCATTTCAGTGTAAGTAAGATGGTGGCACATCTACAAAGGTATTTTTATTAGCCTCTTATGCTTGAAAGTATGTCTCATTTTATTAAAGGATGTTCATTATGTGCAATCAGTAAGCCTAGCAACAAGAAGTTAGGATTGTACACACCACTTTCAGTTCCTTCACGACCGTGGGAGTGTTTCTATGGATTTTGTAGGAGGTCTTCCATTGTCAAAAAGAGGTCATGATTATTCGTATGTATTTGTGGATAGGTTCAGCAAAATGTGTATTTTGATGCCATATAAAAAGCAAGTTACAACTGAACAAACTGCTCACTTATTCTTTCAGAATGTTTGGGTGCATTTTGGATTTCCCACATCCATTGTTAATGATCGAGATTCTCGCTTTGTTGGGAGTTTTTGGTCAAGCTTGTGGTGATTCATGGACACAAACTTGAAAAAAAGTAAAACTTTTCATCAACAAACAGATGGTCAAACAGAAGTGGTGAATAGAACAGTGATACATCTTCTTCGTGGGTATCACAGCAAGCATCCTAAGTTGTGGGATGAACATTTTCACTATATTCAACATGCTTACAACCGAGCCAAGCACTCTTTAACTCAAACTTTTCCATTTGAGGCATGCTTGGGATAATTTCCTAAACCTCCTTTGGATTTTGTGTTTTGCAAATATGTTTCTATTGAAGGTCATAGAAACATAGGCAAAGCAAGAAAAATCATTGAACAATTCCAATTAGTACACCAAAAGGTTCAAGAAAAACTTGAGAAAAGCCAAGGCAAGTACAAAGAAAGGCACGACAAGCATTGTCAAGATCACAAGTTCCAAGTTGCTGATGAAGTTTAGCTTCACATTAATAAAGAGAGGCTCCAATGAGAAGGTAAAATGCTAAAACCAATTAGATACAGTCCATTTAGAATTTTGGAAAATATTGGTAACAATGCCTTCAGGTTGGATTTGCCTTCATATATGCAAATTTATGTTGTTGTTAGTTCTGAGAATTTAAGGTTTTATGAACCTCCTTTGATTGAATATCAAGGAGAGAATATTAAAATTCCATATATTGAAGACTTTTCTCTAGAATTCCTTGATGAACTTCAACAAGACAATATACTTGACAGAAGAACAAGGATAACAAAAAGGGGAAGTGTCTATTATCTTTGAGTGGGGCTCAAGGGTACAAATCCTTTAAAATCCAAATGGATAGAGGTTGGAAAGGTGAGAAAACTGTACCCTCACCTGTTGGACAATTGAAATTGATATTTTGGGGTCCAAAAGGATTCCAGTGGGGAGGAGTGATCAGGTGCTCAAAATTATGCTCAAAAATAAAAGTTGTCAAAATGGTGTGGAACTTGAAAGACCGCATAGTGCTTGTCATATTGAATCTGACACAACTCATTTTGCGTGAAACGAACATTGTATGGCTTCATAAACACATTTTATTCACTTTGGCAAACAACGAAATTTTTGAAAAAAAAGGGGGACAACCCAGTCAACAGTTTGTACTGCTAACTAGGCTGCCCAATTGGCGATGACTGTGCAACTGAGGTGGAAAAATAATATCATCAATGAATGGTTGAGTTCCATGTGGCACATTCGTATATGCATGAGTTGGAAGAATGTTATTGGTTGAAGCTATATAGGTGGACGAATGAGAGGGTGACATGTGGCAAACCCGGAGGCCACCACGTGCCCTCTCAAAGGTCGAATAAAATTTTATATAAGGAGGTTGGTGTCGAACCCATGACCTCACTCACAACAACACCAAGATTTACTGCCATGCCTGTAGGTTGGTTCTTAACTAACATATCATAGGTGGGTCAGCATAAAAAAATCAGCCCTAGAACAAGTCAGGGTTGTGATGCAATGATGGAAATCACACATCACAAATGGGAGGTGTTACGTAATCGACCCCAACAGGATCAGGTTGCGATTGCAATATATTTTGGATGCGATACAAGTTATACTACAAATGATAGTCTGTCAAGTCCACTGCATATCACAATTGCACATCACCCATGTTGCATTCACAAACCATAAGACCCACTGGTTCCCACCGATTGTGATTTGCGATGGGGTTGTTGGTGTCAATAGTTTATGACCATAACTGTCGCCTTAATCGTCACACCTAACCACCTTGCATATGACCAATCAGTATTAATCATGAGATAGACGGGTTCATTGGTGGGACCACTAATTTCAGTGGAATTGCCAGAATTAACTCCCTATAATCAATTTAATTAGAAGTTAGCCAGTCTTGGAGGAGGAAATTGTGGAAAGACTAGCAGAAGTCATAACTGAGGAAGTTTTCGACCAAATGAGGAGAAAAAAGAGGTTGGGGTACCATTTTTGAGTATTCTAGACTCATTGAAGAAGGTTTAAGAAGAATTTTAACATTGTAAACACATATTTTTACACTTTTTGAGCATAATAGAGAGACCCAAGCCATTGGAAGATGGACCAAAGAGACATAGCCCAGGAGGGGTGAAATCCTTTATCATGTTCCTGCTGTAATTTGTTTTTGATGATGTTCTATACATGTTAGGTTGTTGTTCAATCTCTTATTTATGTTAAATTTATCATAAAATTAACATAAAAACTCATTTCACTTGCAAACATTCATGAATCCTTAAGGACAATGAAAGCATTTTGTTTCTAATCTAAGGAGGATCTTAGCACAACAATATAATATTCTAAATCAGATCAATTAGGCATGTCTAGGTCAAGTTCTTGCTTGACTTTTTATTGGTTGGACTAGTCATCATCTTGTATATGTTTCTCAAAATTTACAAGAAATTATGGGTAGTGGTCTGGTGGCTAGCATGAAAAAGTGGCTCATATCTCATAAACGCTAGAAAAAAATTGGAATTTTTGGTTCATAACCACATGGAAGGAGGCCTATGCATGCAATTGGGACCTCATAACTGCATTGATGCTATGGTTTGCATGCAGTTGGGGAGTTTCCCTTGTGAAAAGAACTCGACGTCAGGGATTGATCACCTGGGGTGGTTTGCACTCTCTTGGGTGGTTTGTAGTCCTTGAGAGATGTTTGTTAGTTGTCAGTGTGTTAGCCCCACTTCCATAACTAGGACTTGGAGGTCAAGTCATATCGTAGTGACACTCATCTCATCTTTACCCTGTCGAGCCTATGCATTTAGGTAAATATGGGAGGGCGTGTTACAAATTGGTATCAGAGCCTTCAGGTTCAGAGATGACGAGCAAAATGGTGGATTGCAATTCATGTGAAACTCCTTACAGATAAATTGAGTAGCAAGGAGGTGATTATTCTCCTAATATAGAAGATACATTGAGAATTTTAAAGGCAGCGGTCAAAAGTTGCAAGACAAAAAAAAAAGGTTCATCAAGTCACAAGAAAAACTTTCCAGAGCTCAGGAAAAGCAAGCAGAAGTTAATGTAGTCATTCTTTAGAATATTTTATATTTGAAAACATAGCATCAGATGAGGACCAATCATGAATAGGAGGAAAGGAATAATGGGTCATATGGTAGCAGGTCTCGATCAGGATATAGGGTAGATAGGGATGATACAATCAGAGGTGGCAGATGGCTAGATACACCAGACATGAGAGGTAGTGTTCATGGGTTCTATTCCAATTCCAATTCTGAGAGACATCATCGTCACTACCACCAACATCCTTATAGGAGGAGAGGGAAGCAGTAATTAACATATGAGTTTAGGAAAGCCAAGCCTCATACTTTTGATGGGGATGTGAAGAAACTAGAAGATGTAGAAGCATGACTACATGGGATGAAGAAGTTCTTTGAATTGTATGACTATTCAAAGAATATGAAAGCCAGGATAATGACCTTCAGTCTCAAGGGAAAATAAGATATCTGGTGGGAAGATGTGAAGTGTGTTAGAGGAATTAAGGTAGAAGAGTTGAGTTGGTGTGAGTTTAAAAGACTCTTCAAGAATAAGTACTCATTTGAGAGATGCTATGAAGGAAAGGCCAAGGAATTCTATGAGTTGAAGATGTGTTCCGTGATGGATGAAGAGTACATGACTAAGTTTCTGGATTTGTTGAGGTATGTTCCATCTCATAAGGATTGTTGGTTTTAACCCCGTACAGAAATTACCTGCATACGAATTCTAAATCACAAGAAAAATAAAAATGCGAGAGCATAACCCATAAAACACATATACACAGAGATTTCCCACTGGATCTCAAAACCGAGACTACCAGCTTGATTTTTCATTATATTCCTTTCAATGTTACAATACATATTTATACATGCCGAAGCATCCAATACCATGGACCGAAAACCATCGAGTCCAAAACTGTGGACCGAAAACCATAGGTAGGTTCGCCCAACCTAATATAGGGTCCAAAAAAAATTTTCTCGGGGCGCTGCCCCGAACCCCGTAGAGGGGGGCTACCTGCCCCCCTCAAACCCCCCGGTTCACTACGTAGGTTAGTCGTGGAAAGAATATAACACAACCCAACAAGGATGGGAAGAAAAAGGTCCAAAGGTTCATCAATGGGTTTCTTTTAATGTTTAAAGATTAGATTGAGTATGATGAGCCTCGGTCATTGGAGGAAGTAATTGGGAAGCTGAAGCATTGTTATGAGTAGTCTAAGCACAATTTTGAGTCTAAGCCATATTGGAAAGGTAATGAGAAGACTAAAGAGAACTGGGCTAAGAAGTGACGAAGACCTCAGGATGCAGGTGATATGGATAATGTAGTACCTTATAATAAGTTCAATGTAGTTAGAGGACATCAATTTTAGTCCGAGGAGAAAAATAAGGGTGATCGAAGGAAGCCTTTGCAGTGTTGGACTTGTGGTGGTTAGGATCATAGGAGATATTGTCCATCGCACCAAGGTGGAAGACCTTAGATCTACAGTTCCCAAGAGGCATAAAAAATTGGAGATATTGGGTAGACTATTACTCAGATTTACATAGCGGTGGATAATAGGAAGGATAATCATCATACATCCATTATCGAGATGGAAGTTAATATTTGTAATCATTTTATTTCCATATTGGATGAGCCTGGATCTAACTATAGTTATGTCAATCCTAACTTAGTTGATAGGTGCTTCTTGAATAAAATTATAAGTGCGAACATGAATGAATTCCTCTAGTCCAATAATGGGTTTAGCAACAATAGATACATTCTAAGGAAGATTTCCTTAGGTTAGAATCAATCAAGAGGGCCTACCTCTAGGTCACTTATCGTGATTGATGATGTCCTCGCTTGCTCACTCCAACAATCTCTCACTTCAAGCTCCTGAAACAAGTAAACAACAACAACACACAAACATAATAATAGACAAATTGCAATTCAACATGTTCAATGAGTCAAGAAGCATTAAGACACAAATATGTAATATTACAAAACATGTAGCAAATCAATTGATAGTTGCATATATTAATATCAAAGAGAGATTACAACCATTCATCTTGATGTCACAGTATTCCTCTGACAAGACCAGGTTCCCACACACTTGTGCTAGCACTCCACGATGGCTTCAAAAAACAATATTTTAAAGGCTCTTCCCTTTAGGCTTCTCTCCAAACCAAACACACTTCTCCCTCACACAACTAGATGGATACAACTAGTAACAACTTGCTTGTCTAATCAAAATAGTATACTCACACTCAACCAACACTCTAACTAGCTTATGCTTTGGAAGAAGGGAGGCTTATATAGGAAATATGGATGGGAGATGGATCCTCTTCTCATGGGAGGACTTATCCCTTGAGGTGGTTCCATCATTATATGGGAAAGGAGCCCAAACTGTCATCCTCGACCCCATCCATCCAAACCATTTACCAGACTTTCGTTACCGAGCTTCTAGAGCTGGAAGCTTTAGCTCTAATTTAAAAAACTTTTCATAACAAGACTGGTGTGACTGGAATACAACTCAGCCGCACCAGTCGGCGTGGGGAATAGTGCTTATCTCTACACATCGGCATAGAGAAGACAAACGCCATTAGTGTCGGTCTTGTAAACTGGGCAAAACAGAAGTTCCAGGTGAAATGGTACAAAAGGGGAACGATCGGTTCATGAAGAGGGACATAATGGGAGTTTCTCCATGAAGGTAAAGCATTTGGGGTTCACTGTAGAGGTCCTATAGGATCAAGGAATGGGAGTACAAGGAAAGTGACAAAATGATATATAGTAGATGCCCCCTAAAGCGTGAAGGCCAAGCCAGAGTGAGGGATGAAATTCTTTATAAATCAGTATGGGGAACCGGTCTACCATCGGAAAACTTGCAATCAAGTACAGATACATATACATAAACTGAGATCTCTGTCAAATGATACATGAATCATGGCATGGATGCAGCCATCTAGAGAATTATCATGTAAATGGATCCAAGTATGGGCATAACCATCCGTCAAAGAGGATCATAACAAAACCAAGGTATGGTCACAACCATCCAATAATGAGAAGGATCGCATATGATAACCCATGGTCTGGTCGTATCCATCCATTTGAAAGAGACATGCATATCATCACAACCATGCCACATCACTTCACAACCTGGACTTGTGTGATCTGAGTCCAAGGTCTTGCGCTCCAACATGACCCGATGAAAGTATAGATCGTAGCATGCGAATAGATGTATTGACATCGAACATGCTAGAAAGTCACTTGATTACCAGTCAATGATGTAAATTGTTAACAAGTATGAGAGAAACCACCAATAATGAAAATGGCCCTCAAGGTACTATGAGCACAATTCATAGAATATGAATATAGGAACTAAAGTCGAACACCCGTGAAATCACTTGGTCAAAAGCTAGTGATGTGGACTTGTCGTCGACTGTGAAGAACTTGCCATTAAGGCATGCAAGCTCTAAGGTACTGGAAGGGAGTCTTTTGATCAAATTCCTGGATAATGAGTTGATGTCGATGGAAATTGATCGTGTCGAAGGAGGGCCATAATAAATCCCACATCATCGATGCAAGATGAGAAGATGAAAAATGATTTTGGATGATACAGAGAATCAGAGGTAAGTGTAACTGCAGAAGGACAACCCTTGAACATATCAACGACACAACTGGAAGTTTGGAAGCTTTTGGATCCATGGGATCAATGGTCATAATGATGTGGCAAATATCAAATGGAAGGAAAAAACGATGGCCCAAACCCAGGAAGGTCAATGATATAAAGAAGGATTTCCCAACCTGACACGAAGCAAATAGTGTCATGTTCAAGAGTAAGCTATCGAAACGACTCGATAGATTTCCAAATTTTCCCCCACAATTTCTGGAAAGTAGCCCAATTATTTTTTAATCACAAGCTTGAAGGGGATAACATATGATTGCACTGTAAGTTCATCCTTTGGATGAATCCAACCTTGTAAGTTTAACAAGCCCCAGGAAGGAGAAGCTCGTGTTTGCCATGGTGACGAATCTGATGTCATTTAATAGTTTAACGAGTCCGACAAAGGTGTAACTCGGTATCTTTTTCATGTTTAGAGAGTTTTAAAAAGACACGTAAAAGAAAAATCCACATGATCCCTTTTCGTACATTTGTGTCTCTCGAGCCCGAAAAGGCAGAAAATAATACTTGAGAGAACTGCTTGACCATTTCAGTCAAGGAGTACCTTTTTTGTAAATAGTGCATCCCAACCTGAAAAAGGGTAAACTTATACTGGGAAAACGGCGTTTCACGTCCATTAACAAGTTTGAAACAAAAAGGGCTCAACCATCTTTCCACTTTTAAAGGGTCGGAAAAGAGCTAAAACCGAACCCCCCATTTTTATTCTCTTTAACGAGTCAAAAAGGAAAAATACTCGACCATCTTTTCATATGAGTTTAATGAGTCTAGAAAAGTGCTGAAATGTGACACATTGCCATCACCGAACATCCATCACCTATTGTTGCACAAGTAAGGCAAAGTGTATCATCAAATCCTTGAGGTAAAATAGGTCAAAAATATTTACAAAACCTGATATTTTCATGAAAAAATGAATAAAAGGGGAAAAGTAAATATATTTTTACCATTTACCATATTACCTTTGCAGTGAAGACTTTTTACCCACTTTTGCCCTAGTTTTTTCCAAAGTAGAATACGAGAGATCTGTGAGGTCAATTGATGAACCGTCAGTTCCAGGTGATAGCTAAAGCCCTGAGCTCCATTTTCATGTTATTCATTTTTGTTTTTAGCCATTTTTTAGGATTTTCAGGGAGGTTTTTGAGAAAAAAAATTGCCCTCGATCGGTGCAATTTCCAGGCACGGGATCAGACCGACCGAGGATGATTTGCATAACCATCCATGCCGAACGATGAAACTGTTTCTAGAATAGGCACATTGACACCGTGGATAGGGAAATACCATTTTTTCTCAAGAAATGACCATTAAAACTTGAATTTTATGTGCCAAAGTTGATGATTGTCTCAAATAAATGGCTTTTGCAAGAGAGAAATTGCCGAAAATGGTGGATTGGAAGGAAAGAGAAGATGAAGATGTTGACCCCCAGGCATTGAATGATCCAAATTTCTTGGAGGATTTGAGGGCTTTTGGGCTCCTCAAATGTTTCCTTACACCAGGGATGCGGGCCCAGCCCGAGTTTCTTTGGTACTTGATAAGCCTTTGGGACATCAATCGCGAGATTTTTGTCATTAGGGACTAGGAGCTGGAGTTGACAACCTCAAATATCTACTTCATCACTAGAATATCTCACAGAGGCGAGCCAGTGAACTTGTATGGGTCACGTCCGATCGGGGCAAGAATACCTTCCCTTCTTATCGAACACTATCCTAAGGCCTTGAAATCTAAGAGTGGGAAGAAAGGAATTTCCAGTGTGCAGGATCTGACACTGAGGGTGCTTCTATTGACTATCAGTAGAGTGGTGGTGTCCCAGGCAGAACATGAAACTAACAAGTCGAAATTCCTTTATGCGGTTGACTGCACAACTCCTACAATCTTCAACTGGGTAGAGGCCATGAAGATGAACATCAAGCGCCAGTTTTCCAAGGCCAAGGCAGGGAATATAAAGCAATTTGGATTCAGATTAGTACTTATGACCTTCTTCCTAGAACGAGTTCCACCGTTCTAGTATCAATTAACTGAGATCAATCCTTCTACACCACATGATCTGCGGATGGCCTGCTGGAGTTGTCTGATGCCCAGGATCACTGGGGGTCAGCATATGTCATACCAACCGACATTATTCTCATGGCTACGATGATAGAAGATCATCTTGGAGGATTGTCCGTACAGCAGCACTATTTTTCGTGGAGACCCATATATTCCGTTACCATATGGAGAGGACTTCGATGACGAAGGTAAAAAATCAAAACTTTTTTATTTTGATGTTTTTTAATTGTTTTTGGTATATGCATGCTTATAACATTTCTCTTATTTATGCACATGTTGGACCAAAGCAGCCATCCGAGACATCCCCGATAGCCAGGCTCGTCCCCTGTCCTATTGATGTTGTTGCCCATTATCAAGAAGGGAGTGATAATGAGGAGGACATTGCGAGGAACCTTGAGGGGTTGACTCATGGTATCCCAGAGTATGCTCAGATACGAGACATGCCTCAGTAGTACCAGAGGCACACAATGGGAGTCTTAGATCGCATCTGCTGACTTCTAAGTCAGGTTGCACGAGCCATCTCATGCTGCCATGACCACCATGCTGAATAGTTCCTAAGTCCTGTACTTACATATTTTTTGAGTCCTGCGTGCCGCGAATGTATGAGGCATGCGAACCATTGATGTTATTATAGACACACATATTATTTTTTGGGCTTTTGATGTATCAAACATTCTCTCTCTCACACACACACACACACATATATGTTGTATTTTCTTGTCTATTACAGTACAAATGGTTTGTCTTATCTTTTACTTGTTTCATAAATGTCTATCCAACACGTAATTAGCTAATTAATCTGTCAATGTATTCATGTGTCTAGGAATATGATGATATGTATACAATCAAAATGTCTTTCCAATAGATGGATACAGAGATACATTCGTATTATTTGAGGGTTCCTGATGGAATATTTCACGTTCAGTTGAAGGACGACAAGTTGTGAATCCAGGTTGACAACCAATTCTCTGATGCCCAGAGCGATGGCTTCTGACAATAGTTCAATGACTGCACTATATTCAACAATTTTGTTGGCTGTACGACCCATGCAAATACCTTGAAAGTCAATCAACTCACCGTTAGGGTCATAGATAACCCATGTTGCGGATGATAAGTTCCATGTACTACGACAAGCACCATCGGCAAAACCAACGTGAGGAGTTGCAGACATCTGGAAAGCAAGAAAAGCATTGTAAGCAGGAAAGTTGTTTGAAAGCTATCACACAAAACCACGATGTACAAAAATGAATCACACACTAATGTACAAAATTATCCATGCAAGATGACCTATGCATAGTACTTTTTGAGGTAAAGCCTGTTTTGGGGCTTATTGAGAGGATTTCCTTCACAATCAATAAGCTCATAGGCTCCTCTCTGCAAAACATGTTCTACCATATAGGGCCCATGCCACATAGGTTCAAACTTTCCTGCCCCCAGCTTATCATTAGCTTGGTCATATAGGAAGACCAAATCACCCTTAGAGAAAGCAAGAGGGGAGATCGACTGATTGAAATGGGATTTGACCTGTTTCTTTTGTGCTTCGATGACCAAGGCAACAAGGAGGCGAATCTCAACCAGTTGTTCTAAATATATGAAGTGTTCCTCTTAAGGTGATGTTTCAGGGAGGAGTTCAACAACTAGCTTGAGTGAAGGAATCTCACATTTGATCGGAAATGTTGCTTCCAGACCATAGACCAGTTGGAAAAGTGTGAAACTAGTTGCGCCTTTGGTCGAAGTCTAGAAGGCCCACGGAGATGAAAAAAGAATGAGATGCTAACTTGACTTGTGCATCCCAATAGTACGCTGAAGCATGGTGATGAAAACCTTGTTCACAGCTTCAACTTGGACATTGGCCTGAGGGTAATATGGGGTTGAGCCATTGTGGTGCAAGCCCAATGCAGATGTCAGTTTTGCCATCACGTAATCTCTAAAATGTGAGCCATGGTCTGTGACAATGGCTTGGGGTATGCTGAACCTAGAAATTACATGGTTAAAATGGATTTGAGCTGTCGTCTTACCATATGTAGAATATGTAGGCATCGTTTCAGCCCATTTGGTGAAATAGTCCACAACGACGATAATATAGCCATGCCCCCCGGTTGAACAAGGGTTGCTTGTCATATAATCGATGCTCCATTCGGCAAAGGGACCAATAATAATGATGAGGTGTAAGTGAGGAGGTGGGGCGCACATCTTGCGTTGGTAAATTTGGCATTCGTGACACTTGCAGACAGAAAGAATGCATTCCTTGAAGATAGACAACCAGAAATAACTAGCGTGAAGAATTTTCTGAGTTGTAGCGTAACCAGACATATGACCACCACATGCCCTAGACTGGAAATCATTAAGAGCTCTCCCTGCTGGTGAAGATGAACAACTTCCAAATGAGACCCTTTTCTTGATTAGCACCCCTGACCCATGGTATGATGATATCATCATGTATCTCCAAACCTCCAAGCTCTGGTCCATGTTGACCAAGGATGATCATCGAAGGATTCGACATCATTCCCAACCCTACCGTATTATTGGCGATACTTTATACCTTGTCGGTATCGATTTTGTTCTTCGATGATGCCTCACAATTGAGGAAGCTAAAAGAGAGATTGTTGGAGCGAGCAAGTGAGGACATGATCAAGAAAGATAAGCAACCAAGAGGTAGGCCCTCTTGATTGATTCTAACCTAAGGAAATCTTCCATAGAATGTATCTGTTGTGGATACACCCATTATCGAGCTAGAGGAATTTGTTCATGTCCGCACTTATAATTTTACTTCACCACAGATTTCCAAATTTCCCCCCACCATTTCAGGCAAGTACCCCAATTATGTTTTAATCTCAAGCTTGAAGGGGATATCATATGCTTGCACTATAAGTTCATCCTTTGGATTTTGGCACATAAAATTCAAGTTTTAACAATTAGTTCTTGAGAAAAGATGGTTTTGACCTATCCACGGCGCTAACGTGCATGTTTTAGAAATAGTCGCACCGGTCGGTATGGATGGTTATGCAAATCACCCTCAGCCAGCGCAATCCCATGCCTAGAAATTGCATCGACCGAGGGCGAAATTTTTTCTCAAAAACCTCCCCAAAAATCCTAAAAAATGGCTAAAAATAGAAATGAGTAACATGAAAATGGAGCTGAGGGATTTGGCTGTTACCTGGAACTAACGGCTCATCGATTGACCTCCTAGATCTCTCATAATCTGCTTCGGAAAAACTAGGGCAAAAGTGGATAAAAAGTCTTCACTACAAAGGTAAAATCGTAAATGGTAAAAATATATTTATTTTTCCCCTTTTTATTCATTTTTTCATGAAAATATTAGGTTTTGTACATATTTTTGACCTATTTTACCTCAAGGACTCGATGATACACTTTGCCTTACTTGTGTAGCGACAGGTGATGGATGTTCGATGATGGCAATGAGTCACATTTCAGCTCTTTTCTCAACTCATTAAACTCATATGAAAAGATTGCCGAGCATTTTTCGTTTTTGACTCATTAAAGAGAATAAAAATGGGGGGTTTGCTTTTAGCTCTTTTCCAACCCTTTAAAAGTGAAAATATGGTTGAGCCCTTGCCATTTCGTACTCATTAATGGATGCAAAACTTCGTGCACCCAATATAAGTTTACCCCTTTTTCGAGCTGGGATGCACTGTTTATGAAAAAAGTACTCCTTGATTGAAATGGTCAAGTGGTTCTCTTAAGTATTATTTTCTACCTTTTAAGGCTCGAGAGACACAAATATATGAAAAGGGACCATGTGGAGTTTTATTTTACGTGTCTTTTTCAAACTCTCTAAACATGAAAAAGATATCGAGTTGCACCTTTGTCGGACTCGTTAAACTATTAAATGACATTAGATTCGTCACCATGACAAACACGAGCTTCTCCTCCCTAGGGCTTGTTAAACTTACTAGGTCACATTCATCCAAAGGATGAACTTACAGTGCAAGCATATGCTATCCCCTTCAAGCTTGTGATTAAAAAATAATTGGGGTACTTGCCAAAAATGGTGGGGGAAAATTTGGAAATCTGTGGTGAAGTAAAATTATAAGTGTGGACATGAATGAATTCCTCTAGCCTGATAATGGGTCTAGCCACAACAAATACATTCTATGGAATATTTCCTTAGGTTAGAATCAATCAAGAGGGCCTACCTCTTGGTCATTTATCCTGCTTGATGATGTCCTCACTTGCTCGCTCCAACAATCTCTCGATTCAAGCTCCTGAAACAAGTAAACAACAACAACTCACAAACATAATAATAGAAAAATTGCAATTCAACCTATTCAATGAGTTAGGAAGCATTAAAACACAAATATGTAATATTACAAAACATGTAGGAAATCAATCTATAGTTGCATATATTAATATCAAAGAGAGATTACAACCATTCATCTTGACGTCGCAGTATGCCTCTGACAGGACCAGGTTCCCACACACTTCTGCTAGCACTCCATGATGACTTCAAACACCAATAGTTTAAAGGCTCTTCCCTTTAGGCTTCACTCCAAACTAAACACACTTATCGCTCACACAACTAGATGGCTACAACTAGTAATAGCTCGCTTGTCTAATCAAAATAGTATGCTCACACTCAACCAACACTCTAAATAGCTTGTGCTTGGGAAGAAGGGAGGTTTATATAGGAAATATGGATGGGATATGGATCCTCTTCTCATGGGATAAGGACTTATCCCTTGAGGTGGTTCCATCATTATAGGGGAAAGGAACCCAAACTGTCATCCTCAGCCCCGTCCGGCCAAACCATTTACCAGACTTCCATTAAAGAGCTTCTAGAGCTGGAAGCTTCGGCTCTAATTTAAAAAAAAAATCCATAATAGGACTGATGTGACTGAAAACAACTCATTCACACCAGTTGGTGCGGGGAATAGTGCTAATATCTACACATCGGTGTGGGGGAGACAAAGGCCATTAGTGTCGGTCTTGTAAACTAGGCAAAACAGAAGTTCAAGGGGAAATAGTTCAAAAGGGGAATGATTTTCTCATGAAGAGGGACATAATGGGAGTTTGTCCATGAAGGAAAAGCATGCATGGTTCACTGTAGAGGTCCTCTAGGATCAAGGAACGGGGAGTACAGGGATAGTGACAAAATGTTGTGTAACAAGGGTAGTGGGCTAAGAAGTGATGAAGACCTCAGGATGCAGGTGATAAGGATAATGTAGTACCTTATAATAAGTTCAATGTAGTTAGAGGACATCGATTTCAGTCCGGGGAGAAAAATAAGGGTGATGGAAGGAAGCCTTTGTAGTGTTGGACTTGCAGTGGATAGGATCATAGGAGATATTGTCCATTGCACTAGGGTGGAAAAACTTAGATCTACAATTCCTAGGAGGCACAAAAAATTGGAGATATTGGGCAAACTATTACTCAGATTTATTTAGTGGTGGATAATAGGAAGGATGATCATCATACATCCATTATCGAGATGGAAGTTAAGATTTGTGATCAATTTATTTCCATATTGATTGACTCTGGATCTAACTATAGTTATATCAGTCCTAACTTGGTGGATAAGTGTTTCTTGAATAAATAAGTGCATGTAGAATCTTGGTTGGCGAATTTATATACAAGGAGAAAGAGAAGAGTTCACCATTGGGTGAGATCTTGTGCATTTGAGCTGAATGGTATGCAATTTCTTTCAGACTTAGATTCATTAATTAGGACCTACTATTTCCAAGGAAGGTATATCAGTGGACTCAGAAAAGATTAAAGTTATCATGGAGTGGAAAAATCCTAGGAATATGGATGAGGTGAGATCATTCATGTGACTGGAAAGTTATTACAGGAAGTTCATCAAGAACTCCGCACAGATTGGCTATCCTATTGCATCTTTGTATAGGAAATGGAAGAAGTTTGAATGGATTGAGGAGTGTGCAACTAGTTTTCGTCATTCAAAGAATTTTATTATAGATGCTCCAGTCTTGAAGATTATCGATCTTGATAAGGAGTTTGTGGTTTGTACATATGTTTGCAAGGAAGGACTTGATAGATTCTTGATGCAATAAGGGCATATGGTACACTATGAGTCAAGGAAGCGGAATGATCATGAGAAGAACTATGTGACTCATGATCTTGAGTTAGAAGCTATAATTCATGCATTGAATATGTGGAGACATTATCTACTTAGTAGAAGGTTCATCTTGATGAGTGATCATAGTGGACCGAGGTACTTGTTTGACCAACCCGATCTAAATTCTAGGAAAGCTAGATTGTTGACTACTATTAGTTAGTTTGATTTCAAGATCAGATACATGAAGGGAAAGGAGAACAAAGTTGCAGATGCTCTTAGTAGGAGAGTGTAGGTGAATCACATTTCAGCTGTGAGTTCTTATGGGACAAATTTACAAGAGTGAACCTTGCAGGTAGGGCAACATGATGATAGGTAACAACAGCTGAAGTAGTGATTGCAGAAACATGGTGAAGGTGATATGGATGGGGAGTATCATTTCATGATACAGGGCTTAGTCATGTTCAGGAACAAGATTTATGTGTCAGATAAAAATGAGCTAAATAAGCTTATCTTGAGGGAGTCTCTGTTGGAAATAATACTGAGAGGGGGGTGGGTGAATCAGTATTAGTCAACTCAATAACTTTTTCATTTCCATAATTCTGATTCCTATATGCTACTTCATTGAATGCAACTCGCGAGTATATGCAACTGTATTTAAAGAAACCAACATATCCAGTAAAATATGATTCAGTTAATTCATTATATGATGATCTTTAGTTAGTGCATCAGTGCTTCATTAACCATATAAACAGTAACCATGTGCAGTAATAACAGAACAAATCATCACACATAAGAAACACACATGAACACCAAGGTTTAAGGTGGAAACCCAATGCGGAACAAAAACCACCTGCTGCTGTCTTCTTTTAATATAAGAAAAACCTGTCTACAATCTTGTACTGGCACAAACTCATACCAGTATGCAAGCTTCTACCTGCAGAAGGCTACAACCTTCTCTTGTTCTCCAGTTTCTACTGGAAGGGAGCTACGACCCCCTAGCTCTTGTACTAGCCAATATGTTTACTAGTATGTAGGCGCCAACCTATAGAAGGCTACAACTTTATTTCTTCTTCCAGGGACCTCGTTTCATATATTTTTAGATTGGATACTCCTGGATCACAACAACACAATTTGAAGGCCACTTTTCATTGAATTTTCATACTGGACCCATCAAAAACATTAAAGCTAAATCACCATTGCAATACACTTATCAATTACATCTGCATCAAACAATCACTGAAAGTCAATGATCACTTTCTAAATCCATCAACCTCAATCAATCACTAACAACCTCGGAACCTTTGACACAACTGAATCATTCATTTATTTAATCAACTTCAACCAATCAACTGTAACAGATAGATCATTGTAACCAGTACACAGATCTAAACTAAGATCACTACATTATCATTCAGAATTAGATGTAAGCTTAAAACAATGCTTCAGAGTGTATATGCTACTTGGCTAAATTCAACCAGCATGTATACGCTCCTTCTCTGAATCCAACCAGCGTATAGATCTGCAAATACTTTGTTTCACTTCCAGACATAATCAAAATATCATACATAAAGGATAAAACTTGTGTTAGTGATCAGATCTAGCCCATCCATCACATATTGATAAGTCATTTAGACTTCATCCATCAGCATTGAAGCAAATCATAATCAACCAATCTGAATATGCATAATACTGTCACCATAACACAAATCAGAACCCAGAACTCTGCAACAACAAACAGAAACTTTATAGATCATACTTCAGAAGATATACGCTACTTCCATAAGCTGAACCAACGTATATATGCCCTTTTACCAAAGGGAACCAGTGTACAGATCTGCAACTTCCATTCTGTGATGTATATGCTACTTCCATATGTTGAACCAACGTGTATATGTTGTTTTACCAAAGCCAACTTGCGTACAGATCTGGAAATTCTAACTTAAAGCATCACAACTATTTTAAACTTCATTCATACCCAGATCATCACATTTAGATAATAAAAACATGCGTCAGTATTCAGATCTATAATGTTCAAGATCAAATGACATAATGCTAATATATCTAAGCCTTCATGATCCCGATCCATCAACCTTCATCAGCCATATAGGTGCATCCTTAGTTCAGATCAGAAACCCATATACTTGATCTCACACTTCATCATATATTCAATACTTGCTTCACCTGGCCTAATGATCTTCTCCTCCTTATATAGTTTGAGGCCTTTCTCAATACCATGGACCAAAACCACTTAGGACCAATACCACGGACCAAATACCTTGGGTCAGATACCTTGGACCCAAAAACTTGTATTCCCAAGATATATGTGCTTTTCCTTCTGTGAAAGTGCATGTGTACGTATACGCTCCTTTTGTTTAGTGAACCTATGTGTATACGCGGCTTAGTCAAGGTGAACTTGCGTATACCTATCTTTCTTCATTCTGTGTAGCTTGAATTGTAATTCTTTGTTGTTAACCTGTAGTACTTTGATCTTTCATCTGAGTGAGTTACCATCAAGGACAACACCTGTATCATAAGGCCAACAATCTCCCCCTTTGGACCTAATGGCAACAATTCTTTTTTGTTAACTTGCTGCACTATGAACTATCATCTTAGTGAGTTGCCATTGTACATTACTTTTGAACTGATTCCTTTGAACTGCCCTACATCACATCTTTTAACACAACTACCATGTATTCTATCACATATGATATCTCTTCTATAGATTCATCTAGTTACCATATACAAGTGAGTTGTTCTGCTACAAGTGGATTGCCATCAAGTATAATACATGCATCGTAATGCCAACAATCTACCCCTTTGGACTTGATGGCAACAACAAAACCAAGTCACTCTCCCCCTTTAACGTCAAGGGAAAAGGGCGACCAAGATATTCTCCCTCTTTGATATCAAGAGAAAAGGGCTGACCAAAATGAAGACTTTCATATCTGAATAGCTGAATATAAATATTGATCATGATCCCCCTAAGCACATGCTAAGATCTCTGATTAAACTCCCTCATTGTACATGCCGAGATGCACTATATCATCTATACTCCCCCTGAGCACATGCAGAGTCTGCAAATATTTTCAAAAGGAATAACATGACTCTATAACTCAACTAAGTGAGTATGACCTCCCTATGACTCATACATACATCAATATCCCAACCAAGCGGGGATACACCAATTTGACTCATCCACCCAACCAAGTGGGGATATACCAAATGTTTATACATGACTAAAATATAGTAATTATTACATCATCCTTCCCATGCATAGTGGGGGTACAAATTACATCATATGACTAAAAGGGACTCATCAAAAGACTACAACAGATAGAGACAAATTAATACATCATGGGTCTTGATATGACCTTTACATCGAATGATATACATGACATTTATAACAGAGACAAAATATCTGAATAGAACATGATAGTCATCAGTAACTATCATACACCATGTATGATTTGCACCAACAACATCCAAACCAGCAACCTGTATATGTCCATCATTAGTTCCCAAGATATGATAGTGTAAATATCATCAAAGTGTGTCTGCATATAGATATCAATTCATCCTCTTGATCTCATCAAGATCCACTTGCTTCGTTTCCTTAGTAGAAAGAGCCTTATCATAACCTTCCATGAATCTAAGCATATGTCATATCTCCAAGTGGTAGCACACCATTATTCACATCATGTCATATATGAAAACACCATAGTCATCATCTATCATCATCAGGAACTGCATGATCTTTCCATAAGAACCCTTAATATATCAACCATATATTATGACTAGGAGACATCCAATTCTGATAAGCATCAACCATGATAATCAGCATATGTGAGTATCAAGAACAAAAATTAAGAAGTCATCATCATTATGTGACAAAGTAAGCCATGTCTTCGAATATTCATGTCTTTAAATAGATATGCCTGCAATAACACCATTTTCTTGGCCAACCAACAATATTTATCAATATGTAGTTTAAGAAATCATCTAGGTATCCAACATATTGTATATCCATATAGCAATATGTATCTAGCAAACCATGTCAAGCATTCTTAACCATGTGAGAACAAAGGAATATAGGAATCTTGCATCATTTGAACTATATTCATCTTTGAAGGCATGATGACAGTAGCATGAACGAAATGAGTGGCTCATCATCAACTAGTAAAGTTGTGTACTCAAGCTTTGTACTTCTTCTTGTCCTTATGAAGATCACCATATAAGTATTGTATGCATCATCAAACACATTATCCACAATCATCCATAAGTTTGATCTGAATAACAACAATATACCCCAACCAATATATAAGTATCATCTGAGACTCATAACCGCAACATAGCATGATGTATCATTAAAAACACTCTAGCCATATAAGCATCATCACTATTTATAGGAATCAATAGGTACCAAAGACTTCTAAACATCATGCCAACAATGTAATAAGCATAGCATATTCTCTCTCCCTAAACCTGTGTCACCTGTTCACTATCAGATCTGATCATTGCATATATCAGTAATAAGTATCAAGGCATCATCATCAAATATACATTAAGTCATCAGGAACTTATGAGGATCAAAAGGACTTCTAAACAAAATCCACAGACTATAGTCATCAATCATCAAGACAGAAAAGATAATTGATAGGTGTCTGAGTCATATCATATTTTTCTGAGTCTGTCCCACAACATTTTTCTCAAACTACATATACGCAACTGTGCAGCTTTGAACTCATGTATATATGTGACTTGTCTTCATGAAACTTGTGTATGAGATTTAGAACATTGAAGTTTCATACTTTCGGCTTCTCCTGAGTCTGTCATGTCTGTACATTATGCCTTGCCACATTTTTCTGACTATACTTCCTTCTTCTTCCATATCTTTGAGTGTGATGATGTTTCATCCTTTTGGTATGGTGCCAGATATTTTCTCCCACATTCCTTTGCTATATGTCCAAACTTGTTACATGCATAACATCTTACATGTTTCATATTTCTTCTATAGCAGTCAATGGCTTTGTGATCAAACATATTGCAAGAAAAATAATATCCTTTAAAGTACCTGCAAGCTTATGATCTTTCTGTGTGATGGTCTTGAACCATTCTACTTCCACATCTTGCTGTAAAATGTCCAAGATTATGACATATAAAACATTCAACATTATTCACTTGAGGAAATAATCGACTATCATTTCCATGGTTAGAAGTAAAATATTTTCTTTGAAGAATTTCTTTCCTTGGTTGTTGATGGGATTGACCTCTCATCTCTTTGTTGAACATTTCAGATTTTGCATTAGAGTTCCTTGCCTCACTTTCACCTTTAATAGATTCATGAAAACCAAGACCAGTTTTGATGGAAGGGGACCTTTGACTACTGAGAATATCATCCAAAATCTTAGTACTATCTTGAAATCGTAAAATCTTACCCTTTTCTCCTAATTTACCTTTTAGGATATTTACCTCAGCTTGATATTGCTCTTGCTTTTCAAGATATTGTTTCTTCATGATTTCTTCAGTTTTTCCTCCTTCTTCCATCTATTGCCTTAATTCAAGAACTCCGCTTTCTTGTTTTTTAAGAGCTTGGAGTAGTTCTCCATTCTACTTATTTGATTTTTCAAGATCTTCTTTTAGAGAGAGGATCTTAGCTTCAAGATATTCATAGTAATTGGATCTATCTTTAAGTTTCTTGATTGTTGTGTTCCTTTTATTTACTTCATTTCTTAATGATGTCACTTCATCCTGTAGCTTTTGACATTGATCTTCCTTTTCCTTGTACTGCTTCCTTACTTTGTTTCCTTCCTCCAGTCGAGCTTTTAGTCTGGTAGCTTCTTCTTTGGAGGCACACTCCCTTTTGTCCAATAGATCTTATTGATCTCTAATTTTGTCTGTGAGAATTTTGAATTCTGCCTCTATTTGATATCTTTCCTTTTCAGCCATAAGAGCAAATTCAGTTGTTTCACTATCACTTTCATCATATTCAAATGGAAAGAGAAATGTATCACCAAAGAATAGCAAATTCATACTTGATAGTTCTTTTGTTTGTTCATCTTCATTTTGAGGTGATTCTGAATCTGAAGAGTTGCTTCCACATAATCCCCACTCGACTCTCCCATTGTCATAGTTCCTTTGAGATGTCTTCTTCTTCTAAGACACTTTATTCTTTAGCTTTTTTCCCATTGTTCTATAGATCTCCTTCAAGTAATCAAGCTTCTACCAAAGGACCTGCTCTGATACCAATTGTTGGAAATAATACTGAGAGGGGGGGGTGAATCAGTATTATTCAACTCAATAAATTTTTCATTTCCATAATTTGGATTCCTATATGCTACTTCATTGAATGCAACTCGCGAGTATATGCAACTGTATTTAAAGAAACTAGCGTATATCCAGTAAAATTATGATTCAGTTAGTTCACTATATGATGATCTTTAGTCAGTGCATCAGTGCTTCATTAACCATATAAACAGTAACCACGTGCATTAATAACATAACAAATCATCACGCATAAGAAACACACATGAACACCAAGGTTTAAGGTGGAAACCCAATGCGGAACAAAAACCACCTGCTGCTATCTTCTTTTAATATAAGAAAGACCTATCTACAATCTTGTACCAAAGCAAACTCATACCATTATGCAAGCTTCTACCTGCAGAAGGCTACAACCTTCTCTTGTTCTCCAATTTCTATTGGAAGGGAGCTATGACCCCCTAGCTCTTGTACTAGCCGATATGTTTACTAGTACGTAGGCGCCAACCTATAGAAGGCTACAACCTTCTCTCTTCTTCCAGGGGCCTCGTTTCATAAATTTTCAGATTGGATACTCGTAGATCACAACAACACAATTTGAAGGTCGCATTTCATCCAATTTTCATACTGGACCCATCAACAACATTAAAGCTCAATCACCATTGCAATACACTTATCAATTACATCTGCATCAAACAATCACTGAAACTCAATCATCACTTTCTAAATCCATCAACCTCAATCAATCACTGACAATCTTGGAACCTTTGACACAACTGAATCATTCATTTATTTAATCAACTTCAACCAATCAACTGTAATAGATAGATCATTGTAAACAGTACACAGATCTAAACTCAGATCACTACATTATCATTCAGAATTAGATGTAAGCTTAAAATGATGCTTCGGAGTGTATATGCTACTTGGCTGAAGTCAACCTGCATGTATACGCTCCTTCACTGAATCCAACTGGTGTATAGATCTGCAAATACTTTGTTGCACTTCCAGACATAACCAAAATATCACACATAAAGGATAAAACTTGTGTTACTGATCAGATCTAGCCCATCCATCACATAATGATAAGTCATTTAGATTTCGTCCATCAACACTGAAGCAAATCACAATCAACCAATCTGAATATGCAGAATACTGTCACTAGAAAATAGTCACCAAAACACAAAGTAGAACCCAGAACTCTACAACAATAGATAGAAACTTTATAGATCATACTTCAGAAGATATATGCTACTTCCATAAGCTAAGCCAACGTATATACACCCTTTTACCAAAGGGAACTAGCATACAGATTTGAAACTTCCATTATGTGATGTATACGCTACTTTCGTATGTTGAACCAGCGTGTATACACTGTTTTACCAAAGCCAACCTGTGTACAGATCTAGAAATGCTAACTTAAAGCATCACAACTGTTTTAGACTTCATTCATACCCAGATCATCACATTTAGATAATAAAAACATGCGTTAATATTAAGATCTAGAATGTTAAAGATCAAACCACATACTGCTAATACATCTAAGCCTTCATGATCCCACTCCATCAACCTTCATCATCCATATAGGTGCATATTTAGTTCGAATCAGAAACCCATATACTTGATCTTACACTTCATCAGATATTCAATACTTGCTTCGCCTAGCCTAATGATATTCTCCTCCTTATATAGTTTTAGGCCTTTCTTAATACGATGGACCAAAACCACTTAGGACCAATACCTTGGACCAAATACCTCGGACCAATACCATAGACCAAATACCTTGGGTCAGATACCTTGGACCAAAGAAATACCCTAGACCCAAAAACTTGTTTTGCCAAGATATACGTGCTTTTCCTTCTGTGAAAGTGCATGTGTACGTATACACTCCTTTTGTTCAGTGAACCTACGTGTATACGCGGCTTGATCAAGGTGAACCTACGTATACCATTCTTTCTTCATTTTGTGTAGCCTGAACTGCAATTCTTTGTTGTTAACCTGAAGTACTTTGATCTTTCATCTGAGTGAGTTGCCATCAAGGACAACACCTATATCATAATGCCAACAGTTTCATCTCAAGTCGTATTCAAGTCACCCAGGATATCAACAAAGTTTGATAGCATTTAAGAAGCTCTATCATTGGACAAATTTTAAGAAAGAGGTGGTTGAGTTGGTTGAAATGTATTTGGACTATCATCAGGTGAAAGAATAATGTAAGCATCTGGCTGGCCTATTGTAACCTATTCTAATTCCATAATAGAAAAGGGAGGTAATTTACATTGACTTTGTTACAAGTTTGTCGAGGACATCAAGGCAACATGATTCCATCATGGTTGTGGTTGAAAGGTTGAGAAAGGTAGCCCACTTCATTAGTGAAGTCTACTAATTCAGCTAGTGAGGTAGCTCAAATCTTCATCAGAGAGATAATGAGTTTGCATGGTGTTCCCAAGAAGATCATATTATACAAAGATTCGAAGTTCACTTCCAAGTTTTGGAAGGAGTTGTTTGCAGTCTTGGGGATATAATTAAATTTTAGTAAAACTTATCATCCATATATATATGGACAGAGAGAGAGAGGCAATAGGATTCTTTAGGACATGTTGAGAATGTACGTTATGCATCAGTAGAAGAAGTGGGAGGAGTATATTCCAATGGTGGAGTTTAAATATAATAATGGGTATCAAGATTCCTTGAGGATGAGTCCATTTTAGGCTCTTTATGGGCGGAGTTGTAATACGCCTATCAACTAAAGTGATCTAGAGAATAAGGTATTGATTGGACTAGACAAGTTGGCTAAGATGGAACAAGAGATGTAGATTATCAAAAGGAATTTAAAGGAAGCACATGATAGGAAGAAGAGTTATGTAGATAAACATGGAGAATTTAAATAGTTTTTGGTTGGGGAGCATGTGTACTTGCGCATCAAACCAAAGAGGAGCTCCTTGAGGATCAGGTCATGTGTTAAGTTGGCACCTGGGTATTGCAGGCCTTTTGAGATCCTTGAGAGGATTAGACTAGTGGCCTACCGACTTACACAACTGCCAATAGTGAAATTCCACGATTTTTTCCATGTTTCATTGCTTAAGAGATATGTCTAGGATTTTGATCACATGATTGATTGGTTTGCATTGCAGGTGGAACTAGAGGGAGAATTCTAGCTAGAACCTAGGTGCATTATGCAGCGGAAACAACTCATGCTCTGGAACAGAGCAATAGAGCAAGTTAAAGTGTAGTGGAAGCACTTTGGTCCAGATGAAGCTACATGGGATATGGATGACTAGATGCATGCTTTGTATCCTTCTTTATTTATTGGTTAAGAAGATGTAATTGGTTTATGTGTTTTGGTTTATATTTATATATGCATATGTGTGTTGTAAATACTGCATCGAGATGTGTTATGAATCTCCAATAAGCATTATGTTGTAAATATTGCATTGAGTTGTGTTATAAATCTCCAATAAGTAGTATGGTGTTCATGGTTTCAACAATTTGGTATGATATATATGCTGCATCAAGTTGAGTTATAAAGCTCCACGGGGAACATGTTTTGCTAGTTATAAACATCATTGAACACCAAGGATGGTGTTCCCCCAAGGAGAAGGGGTTTGTAACAACCCCTGGTTGATTTTCCATGTAAATAAAATAAGACCAAGGTCATGGGACACGTATTTGAAGTTGAATGTTGGGAAAAAAACTTTATTGGCCATCACTTGTGGATTATTAATGGATATGGAAATTAGGAAAGGCATTGGAAAAGGAAAAGAGGCAATAATTGGCATTTAACTATGAAAATAAAGGAAAATAGGAGAAAAATAAGGTGAAGAGACACAAACTTGTATGCAAGGGAAATTATAGGAAAAATCAAGAAAAAAAGGGACCAATGATAAAAAGACATCAAAGAATCAATTGGCAACTTTTTCTCATCGTTTGATTAGGATAAGCAAGGAGAAGGAACAAGCAATTTGACAAGCCAACAAGAAAAGCAGGGTGTGCAAGAGAAAGCTTGGACTGCGACAAGTAAGGACAAAAATTAGTTGTGGATTGTAGGTAACTGTGTGCACATGAGATTTAGCATGTTGGTTTTTGGATGCATGGTATATGCATGTGGTTCCTTGGTTATGTATTGTCATTGGCATGGAGATTTCCTTGGATTGATAATGGTTTCAACCTTTCCTTGCCATTTCCTGGATAGGCACGACGTTGTGGGTTTCCCACATGTTTTTTTGATTGGTTCTCAAGTTCCCTATGGCTACGAGTTGGAACAAATGCTCTGGAGCCCTAGCAAAACTTGGGTTGAGTTACAAGTTCTTGGATCTTGCAGGTTGGGACAAATGCTCTAGAGCCTTGTGGGTTGGGTTACTAGTCACTGGAGCCGCGAGTTGGAACAAATGCTTTGGAGCCTTGATTTAGTTGTGGGTTGAGTTACTAGTTCCTGGGGACTTAGACAACTTGGGTAGAAACCGCCCTGGTTGATGTTAGTGATTTATGGACCATATAGGTGAGATCACTGTAGTTGAGGGTTGAGGTGGTTTGGCCCCTGGAAGTCATAGTTGGTTTTGTTTTGGTTTAACCCTTATCATCCCACATTCATGCTTGGAATATGGTGTGGGCGTGATTGGTTGAAAGAGAGATATTTTTCAACCTAATATATGGTTGGGTGGTATGTGGCAGTCCCTAACTTGGTTGGCATTTTCAGATGTTAATATGAGATATTTTCCTACTATGATTTATGAGAATTTGTATTGATTATGATGGTGATTTCATGGTTTATCGTCATGATTTTTATTATGATTATATGCTAGTTATATGTTAGTTATATGATGTATTCTATCTATGGCTCTTTTCATGTTTTGATAAGTTATTGAATGGTTGATGAATGCATGGTCTAACAAGTGTTTTTGTAGCTAGATAGAGAGGGTTTGGAGCATTCTTGGTGATTCTTAGATCAATTTCTTAAGTTTATGATAAGATATGCATTCACGACCTCTAGCTCACACATTTACCATATGTTTGATGAAATTTCTATCATGGATTAGGCATGTATAGGTCAAGTTATTGCGTGAGTTTTGATTGGTTTTCCTAGTCATCATATTTTTATGTTTATGGAAAGTTACAAGCAATTTATGCAGTGGTATGGAGGCTAGCCTGAAAAAGTGGCTCAGATCTTGGAATTGCTAGCACAAAATCAGAATTTTCGGGTCATAACTACATGGAAGCAGGCATGTGCATGCGGTTGGGACCTCATAACTGCACTAATGTTGTGTTGTGCATGTGGTTGGAGATTTTCCCTTTTGAAAAGAACTTTAGCTCAGGGATTGATCACCTAGGGTGGTTTGCATGCTACTAAGTGGTCTATAGTCCCTGAGGGATTTTTGTAAGTTGTTTGTGTGTCGTACCCATTTCTATAATTAGGACATGGAGGTAGGGTCATATCATAGTGACAACCATCTCATGTTTACCTTGGCGAGCTCTATGAATTTGGGTAAATGTGGTAGGGCGTGTTACATTATGTTTCATTTATATGAATTAAAAATTCAAGTAAAGTTTCACGCACATTTGAGTAAAATTTCATGCAGGATATACATGGTTTAGCTTAGTATGTGCTTTCATATCTAGTAAGACATGAACTCTATACCCTCAAAGAGTTCTTAGAAACCTAACATTAATGTACAAAAATTTGATTCCTTTTTTTGGCAATGCTCCAAAAACTGGAATCCCATTATTATTCCCTTGCACAATAAGAATTGCTAATTTGTAAGTTTGGACGGAGAAATGAGATAGAGAAAGAAAGAGGTTTTCGAAGGCAGTGTGGGTGTAATATTTAATTGTAGGTTGAGGAGGATTACATTCTCCCTCCATATTAGAACAATAGATTACAGTCGAGATTAAGACACCAGGTTTTTAAGCATAGATCCAAATTCCATATTCTTAAATGTCTCCATTCGTCAAAATACCATTATGGTTAATGACATTAACTTTATTTCTATTTCTACTTCCGTTCTATTGTTCCAATAAATTATAAATGCTCCAAAATTGTAAAATCACCATGGACTTTATTATTGGCATATATGGTGCATATAAGAAGTTTGAATTTTAAGGTATATCAATGAATGTTCTATTACTATTTTCTTAATTTCTAATAAGGTATATAATGATGTTATTATTATTAATTTCTTCATTTCTACTCAAGTATACAATGATGGTATTAAATTATATTAGAGCAATAATTTTAAGTTGAATTTGTATTACTTATGTTTTTTTTTTGTATCCTAGAGGAACTTAGTAGCCCCCGTGACATGTAACTACTAGTAAACCTTAGGGGGTCTACAATTTTTCCTCCTCTGTGTAAGTCGGGTCACAACCGAGGGGATTTGAACCTTGAATCCCTTAGTTTTCACATATTTCAAATTACTTTGATCACCAATTGAGTGTAGGTTTTAACCCCGTACAAAAATTACCTACATACAAATTCTAAAACACAGAAAATAAACAAAGCGAGAGCATAACACATAAAACACATATACATAGAGATTTTCCCTTGGATCCCAAAACCAGAACTACCAGCATGATTTTTCATTATGTTCCTTTCAATGTTAAAATACATATTTATACATGTCGAAGCATCCAATACCATGGACCGAAAACCATCACATCCAAAACCAAAATTTTTTGGGGCACTGCCCCAAACCCCATAAAGTGGGGTTACGGGTACACCTCAAACCCCTTGTGACCCCCCTCCCCCCCGCTACAAAATCGGCGAAGCAAGGGGGGGCGGACTAACCCCCCGGTTAACTACGTGGGCTAGTCGTGGAAAGAATATAACACAAACCAACATTCTCCCACTTTTTGTTTTCTTTCCACAGGGGGCCACAAGAGAGCTTAGTCATTTTTCCAGCCCTACACTGCCCATTGTTTCTCTACACCATGAGAACTTCTCAGAGCTCACAGATTTTGTCAATGCAGCTGCAGTATTCTTCAAAGTGTCCACCTTTACCAGCAACACCTTTTTGGCTTCTATCATATCCCTCACAAAGTGATACTCAACATCAATGTGCTTTGTCTTTGAATGATATGCAAGGTTCTTTACCAAGAAAATTGCACTTTGGTTGTCACAGTCTATCCTTATAGCTTCCTATACTAACCCCATACTTGAAGACAATCTCTGCAACCAAACTGCTTCCTTGCTTGCATGAGTGGCTGCCATGTATTCTGCCTCTATAGTTGATAGTGCCACTACAACTTGTTTCTTACTCATCCATCTGACTGCACCTCCAAATAGGTTAAACACACACCCACTTGTAGATCTTCTCTGATCAAGATCTCTAGCCTAATCTGCATCAACAAAGCCACAAATATCCAACACTCTATCCAATCCTGGTCTTCCTTGGTAGCACAAACCATAATCACTAGTGCCATGCAAATACCTAAAAATCCGCTTCACTGTTGTCCAATGCTCCTTTCCTGGTTTTGACATAAACTTGCTCGGCGCATATATATAAGCTTGGTTACCCTACTTACAGGGGCCATAGTCTATTTATTATTAGTTAGTTTACTACCCTACCTTCTTCCTCTATACTAGCCTGATGTATGGAACACGGGACATGTCCTCTTCCTCTTCTTGTGTCTCGGGACACTGCTCAACGAATAACCTCACACCTATAGGAATAGGAACCTTCACTGGTTTACTATCCTACATATTAAACCTTTGCAATATTGTCTCGAAATACTTCCTCTAGTTTAACCAGAGCTTCCTCTTTTCTCAATCTCTTTTAATTTCCATGCCCAAAATATAGTTTGCAGCACCAAGATCTTTCATGTCGAACTTGGAGGACAATTGGGTCTTCAAATCCTAGATAATTTCTTTGTCATTTCCAACTAGCAACATATCATCCATATACAAGCCAGAAAAATAGCATGATCACAAATTAAATTTAAAAACACACACAGTGGTTGATTTGCTTCTGGTGAAGCAAAGTCACCGTTAAATGTATCAAATTTTCTGAATACCACATCCTTGGTGACTATTTTAACCCATACAGAGACTTCTTTAACTTGCATACCAATTCTTTCTTACCCTTCACTACAAATCCTTCAGGTTGCTTCATGTAGATTTCCTCTTCCAGATCCCCATGAAGAAATGTTGTCTTTACATCCATTTGTTCTACATCAAAATCAAAAGCAGCAACAATAGATAAAAGTAATCTAATAGAAGTTACCTTGGCAACAGGAGAAAAAAATTCACCAAAATCAATTCCCATCACTTGGGAATAACCTTTTGCTACCAACCGAGCTTTGTATTTCTC
The DNA here is from genome assembly GCA_000404065.3 of Pinus taeda. Lineage (NCBI taxonomy): Eukaryota > Viridiplantae > Streptophyta > Pinopsida > Pinales > Pinaceae > Pinus > Pinus taeda. Next base: position 108,888 of record APFE031268429.1, read on the forward strand.
CACTTTTCCTTCTACATTTGTCTTCTTTTTGAACACCCATTTGCTGCCAATAGGTTTCCTTCCAGCTGGTAACTCCACCAGATCCCAAGCCTCATTTTTGTGCAAAGATTCCATTTCATCAACCATGGCCTCTTTCCATAGTTTTCCATCCTCTGAATCCACCGCTTCCTTCACAGTTCTGGGATCATCATCAGTAATAGCAAAGAAAATTTTGAACAAAAAGCAGATGGACTATACCTTTCTAGCTGCATTCTTTCTTGAACTGATCTTCTCATAGTTGGAGTTTGGGGTTCTTCATCTTCTGATTCCTCCTCTGCTTGATTCTTCCTCCTTTAGCTCAAACTCTATCTTCTCAGGTTCCTTTGGTTGGACTTCATGTTTGATAACATCTTTCACCTCTCTGAACACCACGTCTCGGTTGTACACAACCTTCCTTGTTACTGGGTTCCAAAGCTTATAACCCTTTAAACCATCCTTATACCCAATAAAGATGCACTTTTCAGATTTACTATCCAACTTGGTTCTTTTCTCCTTTGGAACATATACATTTTCATCACATCCAAATACCCTTAGATGTAAAAGAGAGGGTTTCTTACCAGTCCATACCTCTTGTGGAGTCTTATCCTCCAACGCTGATGAAAGTGACTTGTTGATCAGGTAACATATAGTATCCACCGCCTCTACCCATAATTCCTATCCTAACCTGGCACCAGTGAGCATGCTTCTTGCCCTTTCCATCAACGTCTTGTTCATTCCTTTTGAAACTCCATTTTGCTGAGGTGTATATGGAGTAGCCTTCTGCTGTGATATACCACACTTCTTATAGAATTCTTCAAATTCCTTGCTGCAAAACTCTCCACCATTATCTGTCCTCAGTGCCTTTATCTTCTTCTCTATTTGGTTTCCCACCAGAGCCTTAAATTCTTTAAACCTATCAAAGACTTTAGATTTCTTCTTAAGGAAATATATCCATGTATTCCTTGAGAAATCATCTATAAATGATACATAGTATGCAGACTTACCCAGTGATGGAACCTTCACTGGTCCAAACACATCACTGTGCACAAGCTCTAATATCTGTTTCGCCCTCTTACCACTAGAGGGGAAGCTCACCTGATTCTGCTTCCCATATACACAATTTTCATAGAAATCAAAATCCAGAGAGCTATTACTCATACCTTCTACCATACCTTTACCATGAAGTATTCGAAGGCCCTTCTCTCCAATATGTCAAGCCTTTGATGCCACATCATGGTCTTCTCTCTAGAGACCACTAGCTTTTCTGCTCCACTTTCGGGAACCATAGAACTATTGCACCCATCAATAACAATGCTACCTTGCAACTTGTACAAAGTTCCAATCCGAACTCCCCTCATCAATACCAGTGCTCCCCGAACCATTTTGCACGTATCCTTCTCAAACACTGTTTTTACACCTGCATCATCCAGCTTGCTTACAGAAATCAGATTTTTAGCTAATGTAGGAATATGTAGAACACCTGGAAGCATTCTAACCCTTCCACCTTGTAACTTCAACTTTACTTTTTTGTGACCAACGAATCTAGCCTTCCTGTCAACCCCCAAGAAGACATCACCACCATCATATTTCTCATACTCACATAAACACTCTCTATGGGGAGTGAAGTGAAAGGATGCACATGAGTCAATCATCCATGCCTCATGATCTACATGTGTACTTGAAGAAGCTAATAACACATCCCCACCTTCATTTGAGGTGATTTTCACCTTTGCAGAAGGAGCCTCATCAGATCCCTTTCCTTTGTCAGGAACTTTAGATTTATGGTCTCTTTTAAAGTAGCCTTCCTTTCTGCATTTCTAGCACACCACCTTTACAGGTTTTCCTGGAGATTTAGATCTCCCACTTGATGACTTATTTTTTGTTTCTGTTCTGGGACCGTCCTCATACAGACAAGGCATCACCATTCTGGCTCTCCATATTTTTCTGTCTCATCTCCTTTGTCAACAAGGTTGATACTATTTCATCAAACTCCAAGGCAGTTACATTGCTACCTATTGCAATAACCAGACTATCCCATGAATTTCGTAGAGAAAACAACAAACTGATGCACTTATCTTCATCTAAAATTTTAATATCAACAGATGCTAACTAACTTACCACAGTATTAAATTCATTCATATGCTCTATCACTGATTCTCCATCTTTCATCCTCAGGTTATACAGCTTTTTCCGCAGGAACAATTTATTCACAAGAGACTTATATTGGTACAAAGTCCCTAACTTGTCCCACAAAGCCTTCACCGTAGCTTCCCCTGATAAATTCAGCAATACTGCATCTGAGACATACAATCGTATTGTGCTCTTTGCCTTCCGATCCAACTTCTACCATTCTTCATCGGACACTCCCATTGGTTTAGTACCCAGATCTACCATGATCCACTGATCTTTATCCACCAACAGATCCTCCATCTTAAGTTTCCACAACTCAAAACTCTGAGCATTAAATTTCTCGATCTCTGTCTTTCCGCTTCTCGCCATCTTCTTTCACCACCAGAATCGATCTCGCAGATCTCCCACAAAACAGGGTCTACCACAGGCTCGAGCAAAACCCCTCAGCAACAAAGGCGTCCCCTTGAAGCCAAAACAACTCCAATACCAAATGTAGGTTTTAACCCCGTACAGGAAATTACCTACATACAAATTCTAAAACACAAAAAATAAACAATGCGAGAGCATAACACATAAAACACATATACACAGAGATTTTCCCCTGGATCCCAAAACTGGGACTACTAGTTTGATTTTTCATTATGTTCCTTTCAATGTCACAATACATATTTGCACATGTGGAAGCATCCAATACAATGGACCGAAAACCATTGCATCCAAAACCATGCACCGAAAAACCATCACGTCCAAAAAACATGTGCGAAAATCATGCAAAAAACTATAGGTGGGTCTGCCCAACCTAACATAGGGTCCAAAACCAAAATTTTCCGGGGCACTGCCCCAGACCCCATAAACTGGGGTTACAGGTACACCCCAAACCCCCTATGACCCCCCCCCCACTTGGTACACAATCGACACAACTAATGGGGGCTCTACCCCCCCTCTAACCCCCTGGTTAACTACATGGGCTACTTGTGGAAAGAATATAACACAACCCAACATTGAGTTGGCCCCTGGTGTTACAGATCCATTTTTTCACATCACTCCCATCATCCATATCAATGTTTTAGGGCTCATCAAACCCTAATTTCAGTTGCTACACTCCCTAAACAAGTCAACCTTCTAAATGCCTCCTTCCTAGACAGTTTCATGGCCTGAAGACATCCTGAAATGACCTCTAGAGGGATCAGCGTAATTAGGCCCATGCAAGGGTGCACTGCAGAGTAGTTGAGTCCATGCCATGGTGCTCTCTAGAGAACTTAGGCCCTCTTTGACCTGCGCTAGGCGAGTTTGAGAAAAATTCACATAGGTTTTCGGGAATATTCTTATCTTCTGGATCCTTCTAGATGATTCCCACACTTATCATCTCCTATGAGCTCGAAAATGGATGACGAATGAGTTAAGATACATCCTATCCTCTCAACCCTTCCTACATGGAACTAATCCTAAGTATGGTAGGCCATTCAATACCCTCATTGATGACAAAACCTCCTCCATCTTCATATAAATTGAGCACTCATCTAAGTGATTAAGGGCTGGACATTGATGATTGTAAGGAGATAATGTTAGTTTGAGATTTAAGACTATTGTAAGTGTCGTTATGCTACCGGATTGTCATGGTTATGATGTAATGTTAATGGAACCAAAGCTGGAGGAGTGACTTTGAATCAAGCTTCATGGTTGTAATTCTTCCTTCTATTCAATAAAGTATTTGCACCATTTTCCATATGCTTATCTTGATATGTGATGCTTATATGTCTGAATGTATATTATTCCATTTACTTGTAATCAATAGATCTTTTACTTTGATCAGTTCTTTGTCTTTTGTTGATGTTTACAGGTACTTCTCAAGCGTGTTTAGTACGGGAAGGAGCAACAGTATCGATACAAAGGAGACAAGAGGAAAGTGAAAGTACAAGTAGCTCCTGTCATTCTCTTTGTCTTATCTATTATTTATAGAGAAAGGTTAAAGTGCTTTAAAATGTTGTTCTAGGTATAACTATTGTCTAGGGAATTAGTATTTATCTGTAGATACCAAATTCTTCATAACAAATTGGTGACCATACTGGGGAACGATCCTCGTTCCGAGTAGCATATCACATCCTAGGACACTCCAACAGACCTTACTCCTTTTCATTGATGGCATTTCAGTCTTGTTGAAGTGATTTTTGGTCAAAATTTGTGTTTATTTGCCTCTTGAAATGTCTTACTGTCACCAGCGCAGGCTTGTGAGGGACACAATGCGCTGCAAAGCACCCTTGGCTTAGGTACAATGCTCTAAAATGCATTGTCTCCCATTTAGGGCTGCGCCAATCCTCCTTGGTTCAGTTTTCCACCTTTGGATAGGGTTTTTTACCAATTTTCTTTTGTTTGATTTCTTGTTGAATGATCAATGAATGTCATGTCTCTAAAATCAACATTGTATCTCGTTTGCTAGCCCTACCTTGACTTGATTGATTAATTTTTCTTTAATGATTTCTTTATCATTATCGATTCATTGTCAAAGTTAGATTATAGTCAATTAATCTTTGTTCGAAAGAAAGTGTCATAAAAGTCTTATTTTCCTTCAAAACAGAACTGGCATAATGCCTTCTTTCTTGTGTAAATATTGATTGATTGTATGTGAAATAGTTTCCTTTTTTGTTCATCATAACATTAAGGGAATCGAAAAGAAAAACTTGCATCATGCATTGAAAAAGTTTGTGTGTGTTCATAGGAATAGTTTAGGGAAATTGCATTATATTGTGCTCTTTGCTCTTTGATCGAAAGAAATCTGATTGATCTATCCCTACTAGCTAAGATTTTCATTGTTAAATTCAATGGAAAGAATGCTTATCATGTTAGTTGCATTCTAGGAATTGAAAATACATCACATGGTGAACCTTGAAAGGAAAATTCTTAAGAAAGATCAACTTAAAATTAACATCAATTTACCTAATGAAGCATTGTCATCTAATGCAAAACATTTAGAGGTTCTAGGCTAGAGATGCATTTCAACATTGTAAAACATAGAAGTTGTCGCTAACTTGTCTACAATACATCCCGAGTGTGATATCTCATTCCACGTACGTGATTATATCGTAGCTCATCCATGTACCTTCGAGTATATAGGGCGGTGTTACAGTATGTAAAGTATATGGGAATGATCTCACTATACGGTTTTGCATTAGACAACGCTAATATGGATTGGGCCTCCATGTACTTTCAAGTATATATGGGAGGACAACACTAGGTTTCTATCCATCCTTAGGTAATCGAGTTGGATGCCTTGTACACTATGATACATCGAACACAGCATTCGGGGAGATTGCCTACCCGTACTTTTTGGTTTTCCAGGAGGTATTCTATAGTTCACAGTTGCTTGGTAAACTTTTTCCCTAGTTTACCCCTTTTTGTTTATTTCTTTTTTGTAATAAAATCAAACAACAATGTGGAGGAAAATCAACCCTTACCCCATCGTTCATGGAGAGAAGCGAGTAAACCGCCTTTACTGCCCAAAGCTACACATATTCGATCAAAGCGATATCATTTGACTGGATCCAGTACTTCAAAAGCATATGGTCCTTCATTTGAATTACCATAAACACCTATACCAGTAAGTACTGTGACCCCAGTTACTCCTACGGTTACTAGTACATCTATTACTGAAGTGAAATCTCCATAATTACCTAAGGAAACTAGAGCTGAATCTAGTGAAATGGTAACCCAAGTTGTTAAACAACAAGTTGATTCTCAATCTGAAGTTGTTCAACAAGAAATTACTTCTGAACCTAAATCTATTTGACTCGAAATAGATCCTGAACCCATCACTGTTCAATCAGAAGTTACTTCTGAACCAGAAGTTTTTCACGAAGCCCGAACTAAACTTGTTCTTTTACCAAAACATTTGGATCTTGAGGTGGAACAATCAGAAGTTGTTACCTTACTGGAAGAAGATCAACCGGTAGATCCTTAGACATCTATAATTGTCGAGACCTCCTCTTTACCTCAACAACAACTAGAAATGTTTTATGGTCCAGATGATGTAATTCTTCCACCTCGTTTGATTCCATAGAAGAGGAACCTAAGGTAGAATCACCCAGAACTCCATTCCATTTTGGAACTAGACTTTACCTGTATCCTCATATTCTTCATTTCACTACTCCTTTTGATCTTGATTACTTTCAGACACCTGTTGATTTGTTAGGAAACTTATTTGGACATTTGACTATGGAAGAGTCAACATCCCTGATTGTACCATCTATTACAGTTACGACAGAATCTTCTGTCACAACCTCTTTGATGTTTACTATGATACCTAAGTCACACTTGTATGGTGTTCCGTCCATCCCATCAGGTTACCAATATTTATCGTGAACCCACTCAGGTGTTGTTTCTAGCCCTTGGTATTCACCAATGTCCTTTACTGGAATTTTATCTAGTTCCTCATTTACAAGTACCGAACAACTTGACCCATCAAGTTCAAATCAAGTTAGTTCATCTGGTTACCATGCTTTGTATCCGCTTAACACTGGACTAACCCCATACGGAGAACAATATGCATATTCTCCTTATCCTCCATATTCTGGGGGGCAACCATATGTCTTTAGGTAATCCTAGAATAACTGTCTGTTAGTGGCATCCAACCATGCCTGTTTAACCTAGGCTTGTGTATCCATCACAACCTATGCAATCTGTCTCATTAATACCTGCAACACTTGTTGTTACAACCGTGACATAGTCACAAGCCCAGATTGTTGTATCGCAACTTGTGCAAGCTGGCCCTTCAACCTCAGACCCCCCAAGTTTCAGGTATACAGATCCAGCCTTCTCAGGCAGTTTTGCAACAACCAATTGTGTCTGGAGTCCAACAACTTTAGGTGAGTTTACCATTTACTGGAATGACATAGACTTACACTAGTTTAGTATATTCACAACCTAGTCAACCTTACATTGGTGGGAAACAACAACAACAGTTGCTTAAGTAGCCTTGGTAGCCCTAATATCAATAGAAACAATTCCAGCATTACCAACCTCAACATGGACTTGGAAAACAAGCTTAAGCTGGGTTTGGTCAGCAACAAGTTTATCTAGGCCCCGGTCAACAAGCCTATGCTGGGTTTGGACAACAAAAAATTCACCCTCGTGCACAATAACAACAACCTTACACCAGGTTTGCTCAACAAACTTACCCATATCAAGGTTACCAGTAGTACATGCCTTATGCTAGTATGCAAAGGTCCATTGCCCAGGTAATTCCATCTTACCCTAGATATGCTCAACCTCACCTTAATAGAAAGTTGCCTTTCATTGCGACACTTGAGTTACCAGATCTAAATCGGCTCACCAATGACCCAATTCTTTATGCACCTTAGTGGCTGGTGATTCCTCATAAGTTACCTTCCGATATTCCAAAATTCAATCGAAATCCTAGAGAAGACCCATCCAACCATGTCATGGATTTTCATTTATGGTGTTCCCCAAACTCCTTGAGTGATGATTTTGTTAGACTTCGTCTTTTCCAGAGAATGCTTACTGGTCCAGCTACCAAATGGTACACCGAGTTACCATGAGCTTCTTCCAATAACTTCATTGCATTAGCTACCACATTTCTAACCCACTTCCAGTTACCCATATGATATGAGACTGGAATGGAACTATTAGCAACCTTTAAACAGAGTATTGTGACTCATATATCTGATCATATTCATGAATGGCATCGTCGTCGTCGCATGGTTAAAAATTATGTTCCTGATCAGCTTTTGGTTGAGTGGTTTATAAAATCCTTACTGCCATCTATCACTGAGGTTGTGATGAAAGGTGGAGTTGTCACAGAAGAGCAAGTAATTGCTTGTGCCCAATATTTGGATTTGATTTATACACAATCTGGCACGCTCTATGACAAGATCCCGAATGCACCCCGACTAGCTTTCATTGTTCCTCCTCCGCCATCGAGTAAGGAATCTTATGCCGACGATGGTGTGATTGGTTCTTCGAGCACAAAAATGGTAGGTAGACCATCTGGTCAAACACTTGCCATTACCAATAAAACTACAAATGCACTTGATAACACTCTTACTTCTGAAATAAATTTCGTGTCATCTGACAAGGGCAACATTGAAAAGAAACAAGGAGGTCAGAAAAAAGGGAAAACAAGAAGAAGAAAAATAACTGCCCTCAAGAGAAATCATCTGATTCCTCTTATTTAAGTAAACCTCGTTTACCCATGTTTTATCTATAACGATGAGCATTTTACACGAGATTTTCCACACCGCTCCAAAGTCTCAAAACTTTTGAATACTTTTAATACATCTACAGTATTGACTGATCCTTTTTCAAAACCGGAGACAAATATGGTTGCTACAGACCAAGCTTCCACTTCCAAAGTGCTTATGCTATCCACCTCTAAGCCGAAATATGATGTTTTGGTGTCAACATAAAGTAAATATTATGGAAATCAACCGTCGTCGTCGAATAACCATGCTGATCGACCTAACCCTTCGACTAAAACTTCAAATGATCCTATTCCACCACCTATTGCACTAGAGTTAACGATAAAACTGCATAAGGGAGTTATACACAAATCGACATTTAACCCTTGAGCTCGAGCTACATAGAATTATAACATAGTAGAAGATTTGGCTCAATCACCTTCTACTATGTCTATGCTTGAGGTGTTACAAAACTATCCCTCCCAAAAGCAGCCTTTGTTTTCAGCAATTGGTGGAATCAATCCAACTGATTCTAATCTTGTGGTTTTCAACCATGCGGGTTATACGCCATATTTACCAACACAATTAACATTTCTAATTCAAGCAAACACTCTCAATAAACTTGTTCATCGAACTATTATTGACGAGGGGGATTCTACTTGTATAATGTCAATGAGCTGCTAGAAAACACTTGGTTCACAGCCTTCGTCATGTTCACCAACAACATTAAAAGCTTTTGACGGTTGAACATATATACCCTATGTAATATCGAGTAATCTGCAGATCGAACTAGGAGGAAAAATGGTAACTGTTGAAGTTGAGGTAGTTTATGGACCCCTTGACTACAACATTTTTCGAGGAAGATCGTGGGTTTATGCTTTGGCTACTATGGTTTCAACATACTTTCGTATGATTTAATTTTCTCATAAAGGTGGAATCATAGTTATTGACCAACTCACCTTCTTCGCCTCTATTTCATAGGTTACTGGAAGCATTCCATTGGTACATGGACCCCCACTATCTCTCCAAAACATTGGTGTAGGTCTCTTTAAAGAATCTTCCCTAATGGGTACTTTTTCACTACCACCACCATCAAATTTGGCGAAAGTGGAAAAATTAGAGACTTGTAACAAGATATCTTCCACTTCATCTAACTTAAGGAAGATTACCAATAGTTTTGAAGTTGATAGTGATTCTCAAATCATGCTGCTAAGATCTATTGAGATAGCATAGCAATCAATCTTTCTGGCTTGGCGGAAAACCCAAATCCATTTTCATCAATTGTATGGGTAGATTGTTCATTAGAATTTGGTACTTCTTCCGATCCTTTTTCACGTATATATTCTACTGATAAAGGAATCGTCCAATCAATGATGATGGAAGGAGAACCATCAAAGGATTTTCATCATCGTTCCCATCTTCCGGATTACATCGAAGATTATTCAAATGAACTTAATCACCCTTCAATTGTCAATTTCCTTTCGAATTATATTTTCATAGATACAGTAGATTCCGAGCGAAACCTGTCAAATATTGAAGAAACCATTTTTATCAATATTTCAACCAAACCTAACATTGTAGAAAATATTCATGTTGGAAAATTGTGTTCTCCATCAGAACTTGATATTTATTGTGCTCTCTTTCGTGAATTTCGAGATATATTTGCCTGGTCATACGAGGAGATGATTGGTATGGACTCTAGTATAGTTGAACATGAAATCAAAATGTATCCTAATGTCAAACCAGTACGACAGTGCCTCTGACTTATTCATCCAAAGAAGGCTACTGCCATTAAGGCAGAAGTTGAAAAACTTCTACATGCTACTTTTATTTACCCTGTTCCTCTTACAGACTAAGTTTTCAATATTGTTCCTGTCATGAAGAAATAAGGAACAATACGAGTGTGCATCGATTATAGGGATGTAAATCAGGCTTGTCCAAAAGACAACTATCCCACTCCCTTTATCAACCAGATTATTGATGAATGTGCTAGATGTGAAATATTCTCATTCATGGATGTATTTTCGCGCTACAATCAAATCAATATCCGCTCAGAGGACCAACCAAAAACTTCTTTTATTTGTCCATGGGGCACATTTGCATATCAGAAACTCCCATTTGGTTTAAAGAACGCAGGGGCAACATTTCAGAGGGAAATGAAATATGCCTTCCATGACATCAAACATATTGTTCAACCTTACCTTGACAATTTACCTTCTCATTCAAGAAAGTGGACTAATCACCACAACATCTGAGAGTTATATTTTTACGATGCCGACACTACAAAATATGACTCAATCCACACAAATGTGTGTTTTGTGTTGGTTCTGGTCATTTTCTTAGTTTTGTAGTGTCTAAGGAGGGAATTCGACTCGATCCATTTAAGGTTCAGGAAATCCTTGATTTGCCTCCACCTTCAAATCTACTACAGTTACAGAGACTCCAAGGGAAGGCTAACTTTCTGAGGAGGTTCATTCCCAATTATGTTGAATTGGCTAAAGGATTTACTCGTTTATTGAAAAAGAGGATACCCTTCCATTGGGATTAGGTTGCACAAGCTTCCATTGATGCTCTTAAAGATACCTTGATTAGAGCCTCATTAATGTATTCCCCAAATTATCAAAACGACTACTTCTTGTATCTCGCCGCTGTAGATACAACCATTGGAATGGTTTTAGTCCAAGAGGAAAATGGGGTTGAACATCTGATATATTATTTGAGTCACAATCTCAATGATACAGAAAGTAAGCAGTCTTATGTCGAAAAACTAGCTTTGGCAGTTGTTCAAGTTGTACAAAGATTTCGTCACTATATCCTGCTCTAGAAGACCACTGTCATTTCGGATTGCAACCTTATGACATATATTTTGTCACGTCAATTGCTGGGGGACAAATACTCAAAATGGATAGTCATTTTGGAGGACTTTGATCTGGAATTCATCAAGTCCAAATCAAAGAAATCTCTAGTTTTTGACAAGCTACTTTGTGACCTTCCCTCAACTTCTATCGATTCAACATCAGAACCATCAATTCTAGATAAGTCTCTATTCCTGATTTCGCCATCTCACACATGGCATGGAGATATACTAATCTATCTCTAGACCCAAACGTTCTGGCCAGATACCTCTTGCTCACAGCAGCGATGTATTCGATACCAAGCCAAAGATTATCTGATCGTTGGCGACACCCTTTATCGTCGTGGTATCGATATGATTTTACGAAGGTGCCTCACTCATGAGGAAGCCAAAAAAAATTTAAATGATTTCCATTGAGGTGCTTGTGGTGGACACTTATTTGGTTATTCTACCACACAGAGAATTCTTCGTGCTGGTTACTTTAGGCCTAGTATATTCAAATATTGCATAATTTTTGTCAGAAGTTGTCATGCATGCCAAATATATGACTGTGAAGCTAGATTACCACCTGCACCAATGCATCCTATTTTCACTGTTGGACCATTCGCTAAATGGGGCATTGTATTCATGACATCTAACCCCACCTCGGTGGGGGGCATGGGTACATTATAGTCATCGTTGACTATTTTACCAAATGGGCCAAGGCGATGCCAACATTAAACAATAGTGGAGAAATGGCTGCTCTTTTCTTTTTCAACCATGTGGTTGCCCAGTTCGGTGTACCGCAGGCTATTTTTACGAATCATGGGTCACATTTTTGCAATCACATGATGAGTGAGTTAATTGCCAAGTTAGGACTATGATAGTTCTACTCTGTATTACCCCCAAGCGAATGGACAAGTTGAGGCCATCAACAAAGTCCTAAAGCAAATGCTTCAAAGAATGATAGGGTTTCATAAATGAAACTGACATTTAATCATGTACTATGCCTTGTGGGCATATTGAACCTCGGTGAGAAATGCAACTAGATTCACACCTTTTCATTTGGTGTATGGTCTAGAGGTAATCTCGCTGATACAATATGAAATTTCATCTCTCAAACTCGTGATTGACCTGTTACCTGACACTTATGAAGAAGAAGCACATTTCTTGGAACTCATCCATCTAGATGAAACCCGTCGTGAAGCCGCATTGGCAAACAAAGTGCACAAGGAACGAATCAAGGAGCAATATGATAGAAATGTCAAGCCTCGCTTTTTCTCAGAAGGACACCTGGTCTTGCTTTATGATCAGGAGGTTGATAAACTTGGAGCAAGGAAATTTGAACCAATTTGGATGGGTCCATATATTGTCAAGCTTGTTTTGGCAAAAGGACCCTATGAGTTGGTGCATTATGATGGAATTCCATTGTCATAGACCTGAAATGGGCTGTATCTCAAACGTTACTATGCTTAATTGAATGTAGTAAAAAATTATTGTATATACACTTTAATTGCATGTGTGTGTGTCAGTGTGCCTTTTAGAGTTTTTATGTGGTTAAGTAATCCGATTTGCATTTGTTGTAGATGTCAGAACCTTTGGAACCATTTGTTGGTTACACTGATGGTGCTAGTCATAGTACGTAGAACCTATCTTCTGCAGCATGGGCCATTTCCGCTCCAAGTGGTGAGTTAGTGAGTTTCAAGGGATTTGTATCGGTCGATCGATGAACAATATCGCTATCAGTATATCGCATTGATCGAACTTCTCTCTCATGCCATTTCATTTGGCATCCACTGAATCATCATTAGGCTGGATTCACAACTCATTATACTAACTAATAAACATTTATACTGTTTGAAATCCAACAATTCTTCGTATATTCCTTAGAGTTCGTCTTTTGGAGAGACATTCTGAGTAGATTCAATATCAGCATATTTCCAGAAGCTTTAATACATTAACCGACTCATTAGCAAACTATGTGTTAAATCGACATTTACGACACATGTAAAAGTAAATTTTCAATTCACATCATTAGTTGAATAGGGTTGCATATAGCCATACATATAAAAACTCTGAAAGTAAAATAGATAGATTTTTTAAATTTTTTTACAAAATTTGTGTCCAAGACATGTTTGGTCATCTGACCTAAGAACTCAAAATGCATGCAAAAACATCCTAAGTAGACCTAGTGATGCTCATGATAGCAGGTCATAGCCTGAGCTATCATGCACTAGAGCTGCATCTAATGGCGTGGAACACTAAGAGTATGGCATTGCAGCCTCATAGGTAACTCCTCGATCCATACATCCGAAATACCAAGGGTTAATCCCTCCAGATGATCCTACAACTCTGCCAAGGTCTCGGCCAAATCCAAATCCTGGAGGACCGCTCTCCCAATTTTTCTCCTCGCTGGCCCACCCGCCTCTTGTCAGTGCCTCATAGGTAAAAAAATACCCACATCTGCATGCATGAGAATGATTTTATTTTAGTATTGGAACATAAAAACACAAAAACATGTAGAAACTGAAAAATCAAAAAACATTTTGGTAAAAAATTTACCTATAACACCCCATTCAGTGCCCACTGGTAAAATCAAATCTGGATCTCCACGAAAATCCATCATGGAGTATGGATGCTCCTTGATGACAATGTGATGTCGATCAAGCCAACTGAAGAATGCAGTGGAAAATATGATTGTTGATTGACCCACGTGTCTAGCCATCAACTCAACCCACCTTTGTATTCGTGGATCTCTAGGACCAACTACACCCAGTGTTACATGTTGTGGTTGCATCAATGGAATTATTTCTAAGGAAAAAGTGATTAAGATCGAACCATAGCTAAAATTATTCATCTTACCACTTTTTACCTTGGTAAATTGTTCTTTCAGTGAAGAAAGCATGACGTCACACTAGTTGAATACTTTTGGCTCAAGACACTCTAGTGCATACTGCATATAAGATCTATTCGCCAAATGAAGTGTCACACTAACAACAAATTTTGCGTTAGTGAAAATGATAGTTCTCAAAGGCAAATCACTTACATCCCTGATGTTTATTTTCCCATCCTTGCTAGGATATGTACCTGGCCGACAAAACTGTCGAATATAATCTCTCACCAATTCACCTCCACAGGCAAATCCTGAAAGTGAGATGGGGGCACCTCGTCTTGACAGTCCGGTAAGAAAGTAAACATCATTGATCACAATAGGGACTTATTTGTCCCATATTGGAAAAGCCTGATATATTGGATCCCATGCATGAACAAGGAACTGAAATAGTTTTATTTGTTGCCCCATTCCGAACAACCTGAAGTATTTGAGCAACCCACAGTTTTTGAGGGCCTCAACTATACCCAAATTATTTAGGGAATTCACGTCTTTTTCTTCATTCTCTCTTTCTCGCCAAGTAATAATAATTCTAATCCAACGAAAGCCTGCAATCAAACCATAAGCTTAATTAGGATCATTTCCATGCAAAAAATAGTGCAAATTTTGGAGCAAATAGGTGAAACAAATTTGGGAAACTCACCTAGCATAGCCCAAGCAAGGAGACAATGTGCTGTAGAGGAGGCAACCTTCTATCTGGGTGTTGTTCATCGCAGTTTTCAACATGAAAGCCTACGCTGATCCCAGGGTAAACAAATCAAACCCAGAGGCCCCAAAAAACCCTAAAACTTGCATGAAATAGTAAAAGAATGACATAAAAAGAAAGAGGAGGGGTAGATATCGTCCCTGGTTCAGAAGGCTCAAGAAGTCGTCCACAAAATCTCTCGCAATCAATTGTTGAATTTCGAGGTAAAAAACTAGCCCAAAGAACAAAACTAAATGGTAAATGTCAAATGGTAAAAATGACATGGTACAAACTTGTTTTATGTTTATTTCATGTTCATTAATCGAATAAACTTTAGTATTTACCTATTTTTTACTCATGAAACAGGTATGTTTAATCCATTTGGTGGTTTTTTGAGCAAATTTATAGAATTTGATGTGCTCGATTGTAAATTGCATCTTTGACCACAGAGCATACTTTTATCTCTTTTTCGAGCTCTATTAAACATCGAAAAAGGAACCCCCTTAGAGTCCTCTTTAAGCCCTTTTTAGACTCTCTAAATATGAAAAGATTACCAAGTGCTTGTCCTTTTCAGCTCGTTAACAGATTGGAAATGACATTGACTCAGTATAAGTTTAACCATTTTTCGGGCTAAGATAGATTATTTATGAAAAAGGAATACATTGACTGAACATGGTCAATAGGTTCTCTCTTGTATTGTTTTACGCTTGTTCAGACTTGAGAGACAAAACTACGAAAAAGAACTTGTGGAGTTTCCTTTTTTTCCCTTTTCAGACTCTCTATACATGAAAAGGACTGAGTTATCTTTGTCATTAAACTCGTTAAAACATCAAATAGCGACAAACTTGTCGATTGTCAGACTCATTAAAACATCAAATAGTGATGGATTCACCCGAAGGGTTGAATTATACAACAAGCATATGTTATCCTCCTCAAGCTTGATAAAAATAAAGAGGTACTGATCAGCAATGACTGGGGAAAATGGAAAAAGGGGTAAACCACTTTTGGTAGCAGGTCGCTCTTGAACATGCCACTTTCACTTCATCACTGTGACTATTTGGGTTGTGTTATCATCTTGATGGTTATCATATCGTTGGTCTATAATACCATCCATCACTTTGTTTTGGGTCAATGCTACCAATTCATTTAAGTGTTACCGACATGTTCAAGAGAATTCATTCAGTTAAAATTCATCCTTTGCAATACCATAAACCTTCATTTTCATGACCACCATTCTTGAACCTTGTATCGTGAGTTAAATTCCGTCTCCAAAATCATTACACTCGTTTTGTGTTGTTGATGTGGGATACATCAAGGCCCTCCTACGATGAGTAGCTTCTTGTCGACATCAACTCATTATCCAAGAAGTTGACTTAGAAACACCCTTCCAGTACCTTGAGGCTTGCATACATCAATAGAAGGTTTCTTGCATCTAGCGATAGGTTGAAATCAATGGCCTTCGACCGAAAGACTTTGTATGGTGTTCGACATCAAATCATCCATTCACACCATGCAGAATGTAGCTCAGTACCTTGTGAATCATTATCATTATCAGTGATTTCTCTCACATCTATTAACGGCTTACATCATTGGCTAGTAATTAGATGGTGTCTTCCCATGTTCAACTTCAGATCACATATTCACATGGTTAGACTAGTACTTGAGCGAACGATTGAACGAGATAGAAGACCCTGGATCTAGTTTCATATATTCGGGTTGCGATTTCAGGAAATGTACCGAATCATCTGTACAATGGCTTTACATCGATGGTCATTCTGATCATGGGTTTATATTTGTAGAAGACTCTCTATGTACTTGTAATCAAAGTTTATATGTTGAGTATGGGTATGCCTTCCCTCAGTGATTCATGAGAAAAAATCAAAATATCATGATATTGTAATGTAATGGATGTAGGTGACCAACCACTTCGGAACCTCCTCATCACATCGTAAAGCATTTCACTTGACATTACATTTTCAACTTCATGCTTTAGGGGGAAACTATTATAGACCCATTTGGGCACATCACTCCCATCATCTAGATCAGTGTTTTAAGGATCATCAAACCCTAATTTCAATTGCTACATGCCCTATACATGTCAACCTTTTGAATGCCTCCTTCCCATACAGTTTCATGGCTTGAAGACATCCTAAAATGACCTCTAGAGGGACCAGGATAGTTAGGCCCATACAAGGGTGCATTGCAGAGCAATTGAGTCCATGCTAGGGTGCTCTTCAGAGCACTTAGGCCCTCTTTGACTTGCACTGGGCGTGTTTGACTGAAATTCACATAGGGTTTGGAGAATATTATTATCTTATAGAGCCTTCTAGATGATTACCATACTTATCATCTCCTATGAGCTCGAAAATGGATGAGGAATGAGTTAAGATACATCCTATCCTCTCATCCCTTCCTCCATGGAACTAATTCTAAGTATGGAAGGCCATTCAATACCCTCATTGATGACAAAACCTCCTCCATCTTCTATAAATTGAGCACTCATCTAAGTGATCAAGGGTTGGACTTTGATGATTCTAAGGAGATAATGTTAGTTTGAGATTTGAGACTATTATAAGTGTCATTATGCTACCGGATTGTCATGGTTATGATGTGATGTTAATGGAACCAAAGTTGGAGGAGTGACTTCGAGTCAGGCTTCATGGTTGTAATTTTTCCTTCTATTCAATAATGTATTTGTGCCTTTTTCCATATTCTTATCTTGATATGTGATGCTTATATGTGTCAATGTATCTGATTCCATTTACTTGTAATCAATAGATCTTTTTCTTTGATCAGTTCTTTGCCTTTTGTTGATGTTTACAGGTACTTCTCAAGTGTGTCAAGTACAGGAAGGAGTGACAGTATCGATACAACGAAGACAAGAAGAAAGCGAAAGTACAAGTAGGTCCTCTCATTCTCTTTGTCTTATCTATTGTTTATAGAGAAAGGTTAAAGTGCTTTAAACTGTTGTTCTAGATATAGCTACTATCTAGGGAATTAGTATTTATCCGTAGATACCAAATTCTTCATAACATCTGGGACTAAATAAATATGTTTTGATTATTAATATTTATATTAGTTAATTATTTTAAAAAAATTATTAATATATTAATTTTTTATTTTTATACAATTTTATATTGTTTGGATTTCTTAAATTAATATGGCGTACTAAAGTATATTACAATAATATGGATATTTAAACTTCTAGAACTTTTAATTTTAGTTTTTATTATCTTTATACATAGTTGCTTTTTTTTGGCTAGTTTAGGGAGTATTAAAACAGAAACAAATAAAATAAATAAATAAATTGTTAGGTTGGTTTGGGTAAACTTGAATCAGTTAAGTTATCAACAATTTTTGACTACCAAATTTATGAGAACCCATGGTTTTTCCCATCGTATTCTTCTCTTAACTAACTTATTTAAAGGCGGAAATACTCTAGGTAAATTGGTCCTTGTGGCAATTGAGATCCCAAGCAAGGGTGTCTTTAGACACCACCACTTCTCTCAGTGTTTCGTGATCCTAACAAGTAGTATCAGAGTTGTGGCTAGAATTGTTGTCTATGTTGATCAGAGCCTGGTGAATATCAAAGCTATGTATTTTAAGCGTGAATGGCTTGGTAAAGTATGCATGCAAACAATTCTATAGGAAAAATAATCTACATGGGAGTTAACAATTTTCTCATAAGACGAGAGAACCCTTGTGTAGTGAAAGGCTATGCTAGCCATGATAAAGGAGAATTATGCCCACTAAAGTGTTAGAATTTGTTTTAATGAAAGATTGTGTGGATCTATTGAGTGGAAATGGTGTTGGAAGGCCAAGTGGCATTGGAATCCCAGGTCAAGGTATGGATCATCAAAGCTAGAGATGTAGCGAGAGAGTGGTCATATGGATGAGAAAATGGAGATGGAGTCAATGGTTTGAGAATAGTGAAGGAGCCAGTGTCTGATGACAACCATAGTGCTATGATAACACTAGTGGCGTGTAAACACACCAAGTGTTTTGGTCCAAGGAAAGTCATATATTTACCTAAGAAGTTATAAGACTTGTTTTTTAGGCATACATGTTGCACCTAAGCATGAATTTTTGTAAGGCCTTAGGAATTTGATCATGCATACATGTAGTGCAATGATGCATGGAGAGATCAAGTTGTGCAATGGACCGCTTCGATAGGTATTAGGGTGGTAGGTGTACTAGGTGTCCTAGCTTAAGGGGGGGAACGTGAGATCTTAGGTGAGATGGATGATGAATGATTATGACCAGGTTAATTTCCTCGAGTCAAGTTTAAGGAGGGTATTGTTAGGGTGGTTTTGGTAAACTTGATTCAATCAAGTTATCAATGGTTTTGAAGCTCCAAGTTATGAGAACCCATAATTTTTCCTATGATATTAATCTCAAATGTAGCCTATTTAAAAGTGGAAAGACTCCAAATAAATTGGTTCTTGTAGCTGTTGGGATCTCAAACAAGGGTATCTTTAGACACCATCACTTCTCTCAATATTTTATAAGTCTAACATATTTAAAACAATATTTTAGTGAAAATTATCTTTTTAGTATTGCATTTTAAACCTTCAAAAAGACAAATTCTTTAAGATAAATACTTTTATAAGATTAAATAATTTTCACAACCACACCTTTCATACTCATAACCATCATTGGTTGTGTGTGAACATCATTTAAATATTCTTTGTGTTTTTTACATAAATTTGAAATTATATCTTAAACAATATTTTCTCCATGTATTATGTAAATTGTACTTAAAATTATTTGTTTTTAATCCAAACATTCATCCAAAATTAATTTAATGAATTATATGTGTAACATGTATCCATGTGAACTATATTTGCAAAATAGGCTTAAAATAATATATTGTTTCAACTTATTAATAAACAATATTTTAATATATGTTTTACCATATATAAATCAAATATCTAGTAAATATAGAACATTAATTTGTAATACACATCAAAACACTTTATAATATATTCATATTGTTAAATTAAAAAAAAAAAAATCACAAAACTAACTAAATTATAACTTTATTTATATATTTATATTCATAATCAAAAATACTATATAAATTAAACATATATACAACTAGAATTTGCACCGACAAGCACAAAGCAACACCGATAGGATATCCAGGCCCAATTTGTGTATTAATGTTGATTAATCAAAATATCGCATCCACCTATCTAATCAAAATTTAGGGGTCTTTGTTAATAATCAACCAAAGATAACATAGTTTCATTGTTTACGAAAAATATAGTATAATAGAAACATATGAGGGTTGTAGCTTTTAAACTATATGAAACCATATAAAAATGGATGCCGAGAGGTCCCACACACCATATCATCATCCTACTCCTGCACATCGCAACCACATGCATATCAGAGATTTTTAAAGTTGTACACAAGCCAAAGCTCCGATATCTCAACAACGTCGGTATTTCGATATCACATATTGCTCTTACTTGCTCTGACCTCTGATGCAGCTGATGCAATATTTAAAATAAAAACATTTTGACAAAGCAATTAGGTCTGCAACATATTGCTATCAAAGATATGGTATTATCGGAGGATCTTATCAAAGGTTTTAACATGACATGCCGCAAAACTTGCAATAGGAAAGTTTTGATGCATGGATGCGATATTACATTTTAAAACATTATAATAAGGGTAGTCGGGTCCACAAAGCATATCACAATTAGAGATTTGGTCTCATCTGAGGATCTTACTGGAGGTCCCATTCCAAAAGCTTTTATAAAGGGCAGATGCGATTTAGTAATTAAATCATTATTAAAACAAGTCAGCTCCGCAAAACATATCACAATCAGAGATTAGGCCTCATCAAACGATCTTAGCAGAGGTCCTATTCCAAAAGCTCTGATAAAGGGCGGATGCGATTGAACAATCAAATTTGTTATTAGATCACATCGGGTCCGCATATCGGAAATTGGACAAAAGCACATATAAGAGATCATAGTTTTTGGGTGGCGACACATAACAAAACGCCGATATGATTTCTCTTATTTGGTTCTAGATATTTCGCCAATATCGATTCTCTTTGATCCTTTGATATCATTGTTTCTACCCTTCGGTTATTTCTCTTGGGCACATGTGGTCTTCTCTTTGGATCTTCTACTTCTTGGCTTATTACTCCTATTCTTGAATTCTGATGGCTTCTTTTTGAACTTCTTTTCTTGGATCTGCTCCTCCTTGGCTTGTCTCTCTTGCTCTTGACTTCTGATGGCTTTCCTTTGGCTCCCAATGGCTTCTATTTGATGTCTTCGATGGCATATCAAGGGTCTCGACATATCGACGATCGCAACATCGAAGATATCAACGATAAAAAATCGAAGGTGCCACATATCAAAGATATCGAATTTTGGAGGTCCAATACATCGAAGCATCACAATATCAACAATTCGATCTTTTGAAGGTGACAACCTTTTACAAGTTTTGACAAGGAAAGTTTATGATTGTGTGTTAAACCATTGGGAACAGCGAAGAAAATTAACAAAGGATTTCATCACAAAACCAAAGGCAGGCATGTCCTCTTCTCTCTCATTTAACAGGACATGTGGCGGCAAAAAATTAGCTCTAATAAATGATGTGTGGCGATCTAGGATTGCCTTCAATAATGACATGTGGCGTCATCTGGTTGGTCCCGATAGGATGCATGTGGAAGCTTAGGATTGGATCATGTAAGGACACATGGATGATGATGTCATCATGACATCCCAGCACGAAAGGGAACGTGTCATGTAGGTTTGGCATTTTAGGGGGCCTTTAGGGCATATTCAGGTGACATATGTCACAACTAAGAAAGTGCCAAGTGGCAGTGTTGATACCACATTGGAAATCACATATTTAGAAAAACAAATCCACTTGGTCAAGGTTCCATATACATCGAAGCATCACTTAGTTAAGGTTCCATATACATCGGAGCATCAATAGGCAATCTGAGCATGTAAATCATGCAAAGCACAATCTCATCAGCTCGGTGGCAAAAAATTCAAGCAAGGTAACTGTCAAGGGCATATAAGAGCATAAAATGACCTTGATGAGTAAGTTCATGAAGCTGTAGGCTGAGAATAATGTCTTCGAGTAGCAAGTGGTTAAATAACATGAATATAGGAACCAAATGATAAAACAATGGGAAATATTCCTACAATAAGCAAATATGAACGACTCTTTATATAGGAGACCTTTTAGTTCTCCTGCTTGGTATTGACATCATTGTACTCATCAATGTTATTGAACTCTTTTATGATCATTTGTTGGAAATTAATATAATTATCTTCTCTTCTCTTATCTATAATTTACCAGTTTTTACTACTTTGGCTAAGGCCAACCTAGTGTATAAATATACAATACACTCCCTAAAGGATGTGTATAAATATATAATACACTCTCCAATTTTGACCATCACATTCAAGTGAAAGTATTCTTTATTTTCTATACGTTTCTGAAAATATATTGATACATACCCTTCCCCATTCTGTGATTATTACAATGGAATGTAACCAGCTTAGAAAACTCTTGAAATATCCCATCCGCCGAGAAGCCACCTGGGGGGGGATATATGTTCTTCTAAATTCAGTTAGGACTCACACCCACCCCACCTGCATGAAACAACCAACTTGCATAAGCAAAATGGTCCATGTATGGAGAAATGCACCTCTTGGTGATTTGAATATCAATGATGGAGAGGGTATCATGCATCCACACTTTGTTCACTGACAAGATCCCATTATCATAATTCTATATGTTATTATTTTTATGCAAAAATATGATCCACATGCCTATGAAATGACCTACTTGCAGAAATGTCCCTCTTGGGGTTTTGAATATTAGTGAGGGAGGGGTATTAAATACCCACTCTTTAATCACAAACCAAGACCTCATTAACATAATTATGTCTTTTATTATTTTTATGCCAAATTTTGATCCACACAATTATGAAACCATTACTTTCATAGACAAAATGGTCCACGTGGAGTGAAACGTGCCTCTTGCGTTAGGATTTGAATGCTAGCTAGGAGAGAGGCTGTGAAATAGAACACCCACTCTCAAGACCCCATTGACATAATTCCATGTTTTACTATGTATAGTGAATTCTGATCCATCCGCTTATAACAAGGATTTGTATCAATTCTAATTGGAATCTATTCTAATTTATTCGTTCTATTGAGTTCCTATACTTTAGATTCCATGCTATTGATTTCCATAGTTTCTTAACATTCTCAGTAGCTAAATGTTGGCAAAGAGAGTTTTGTTTTATTCTCCTATGTATGTTGCGTATTTTATTGTAGGCAGGGTAGTGCGAGTGTAAATCTCACCTTGAAGATGAGGTGAATGTTCTCTTGTATCTACCACCACAGACATGCATGAATAAAATTATTTGCAATCAATAACATGGTGTACATATTCCTGTACTTCTTGAATTGTCAAAGTAGAGTTAGGTTTACATGCTTTTAGAGCCCCCATGGAAGAACTTAACAACTTTGGATTTTCGAGCTCGTCTCCATCCTTGTTCTGAAACAAAACCTCACTGATCAAAACCCTCTGATGGTATTTCTTTTTATGACGACACATGCATGCTTGCTTCTCTTCTATATCACTCCTTGTAGAACTAACTGCGAGACTTTCCCCAGTGCAAACTCCCACCATACTTTTCTATCAACAACTGCTCAATATCTTAATAAACATCCATGTCCCATGTTGGCACATAGGCCTTCAAAGGCTGATGGTAAATTATTTCAAATGTCAGAACGTCTCAGCCAAGCCTAAATAAGCTGCCTCTGATTTCTTAATTGTCAACATAATGATTCTAGAACTTTTGAGCGCACAAATAGCTTTCAGATTCAGAGCTCTGATTTTCTTCACCTCTAGGATGGCTTCTCAATCTTGAGAGAGGGGGACTCTGATTTCTAGATCGAACATCAATCTTCCTCATTCTCGCCTATCCCAAGAGAAAATGAACTGGTTCTTGTTTACGATCTGTGAGGGCATGGAGCTCAACTAGTTGTCGTGCTTCTGATGGTAGTCTTTGCAACTGCCTGAGGTGACCATTAGATGGTTTAATCCAACCATGAGATACCGTGTGAAATGAACCTGTCGTTCCAAAACTGACCCCCATTGATCACTTGGTTGTCCATCGATGTCCCCTTCGTGTTACACAACTTCTTTATGTCTTTCACTACTTGAATGGCCTCATCTGGATTCCCACAATATCAATGAAGAATCCTAAAGATATATAGAATTTGATCATTAGTATAGTGATTATTCATGATTCAATAAATATATACATTGTAATCACAATTTGAAGTGCTTTTTGCGACATTGAAGATAGTGGTGGGTTGGTATGCGACATTGTTAACCCCATTTCTAAGCGTATCTATGGGAGATTTATCAATTTTTCCCATGAAGGAATTCCCATGGCCAACATACCAATAAACGTTTGCAAACTCATATCCCCTAAGGAATTTCTCGAGTCGATCCTCTACCTCCAGGCTTAAGGAAACCAAATGCTTGAACATGGGCTACACAACGAAGGTAATCTCGGAGATGGCCCCAGAGTTCCTAGTACGAATCTGGCGATCTTGAGATCTTCATCCTTCTCTGTCAAATCAATGACCTTCACATACCCCTCAGATGCGAGCACAGGGATAACTAGGTGCATTCCCATGACATATTCGTTAATGGAAGAACCCTTGCCTACAAGGCCATCGTCGTGGGCACCGATGCTCATAGACTTGGTTGTTGACACTCCATCCCAAGATGTGGCAGTTGTAAAAGTCAAACTCATGTCTCTGGCAATTAATAGAATCGACAGTGGCTACGTCGATGTTGTATGTATTGTCTAGTCACACTACAAAGCATATTCGCAGGCTGATGAATCTGTTACAGTATTGTGAGGAAGAACTTCACAATAAAAAATCCTATTGGCTTGATTAAAATAACATGGAAAGAGATTTGTACTCATAGTGATTTACCTCCCACTTTACCATGAAGATTACCTCCCACTTTACCATGAAGATTATTAGTTTAATGTTTGTTTGTTTTTTTTTTTAATTATATTAGTTTTTTGAGAATTTTTATGTTGATTATAACATGTGTATCAAGAAACATAAAACAATGTCAACTATTCACTTTTCTCCTTGTTTATTGGATAAATATTTCAAATTTAAATAAATAAATAATAAATAAATAAATATATAATATATATAATATATATATATATATATATATATTGTTAGGTTGGTTTGGGTAAACATGACTCGGTTAGGTTACCAACAATTTTCGAGATCCAGGTTTATGAGAACCCATGGTTTTTTCCATCATATTCATCTCATATCTAACCTATTTAAAGGAAAAATAATCTATGTAAATTGGTCCTTGTGGCCATTGAGATCCCAAGCAAGGGTGTCTTTAGACAATATCACTTCTCTCAGTGTTTCGTGATCCTATCAACTAGTATCAGAGTTATGGCCATAGTTGTTTTCTATGTTTATCAGAGCTTGGTGAATATCAAATCTTTTTCGCTAAAGTGTGAATGACTTGGTAAAGTATGCATGAAAAAATTATGTAGGAAAAATAATCTACATGGGAGATAATTGTTGTCTCATGAGACGAGAGAACCCTTGTGTAGTGAAAGGTTATTCTAGCCATGATAAAGAAGAATGATTCCCATTAAATTGTTAGAAGTTGTCTTAATGAAAGATTGTGTGGATATAGTGAGTGGAAACGGTGTTTGAAGGCTAGGTGGTTTTGGAAGCCCAGGTCAAGGTATGGATCATCAAATCTAGAAATGTAGCGAAAGAGTGATCGTATGGATGAGAAAATGGAGATGGAGTATGTTGTCGCACAGAATGTCTAGGCATCATGATAATAGCTCAGATTGGGGGTTGTCACCCTGATTCCAAATATCTCCACTTAAGTTGGCTCCGAATAGAAGACTAATGGGGGTAGACCCTATGGAAATGGATGGAAGATGGACTATTTGGGAACCAACTAATTTGGGAGACACAATTGAGCGGCCAAGTACTTGTTTAGATCTAACAAGCTTTAAAGGTTTTGATTAGATTTAGATGTTTGAAACCAGTGCTTATGGAGTCAAATCTCTTTCTTAGTAAATTTAATACCAAGTACAGGATGGGAAACTATTGCTTTAATGAGTAACTATCCTATATGTAATGCAATTCCTATGACGTATGTGAAATGCAGGAATCTTGTTTAGTTTTATTTAAATGCCCATTAGAAGTATGTCCTTTGATATTTTTCTGTATTAAGCCTAAAATTTATAGTGAATGGCAGAGAAAAGTCAAGTTTAAGCACACGAGGGTATGATTAACGATCCCTCTCCTTGAAATATAACGTACCTGATGTCTCTGGTGTTGTAAAAGTTGTGGCTCTAATGACTGCAAGGTCATTGTTTTAGATACTAAAAGGACTAGACTTCTCAAGAGAAGACACAAAGGTGTTCCTATCTTTCTTTCAACCAAGATTATGCTTGGAGGTTGATTATTAAATTCAAGACTAGCTTATAATGTGTAATGCAAGGAGGAATTAGAAGATGATTAGTGAAGCAAGATGTTAAAACTTAGTACCACTTAGATTACCATTTATTTTGAGTTATATGCTAAGTACTTAATTAGAGTTTCAATTTCAATCCCAAAAATAAATGCTCACTTTACAAGATGAAATACTAAAATGAATCTTTCACGAGATGTACAATTTGCAATAAATTCACAATAGAACACTTATCTAATCTTCAATGTAAAAATGCCAAAAAACAATTTCTTTGAAATTTCAATACAGTTTATCCAAAGATGCCCAATATGCAATTAGATCTCAATTCAATCAATTATCTTTATATTACTTAATGTTGTGCAAATGAAGGAAATTACCTTCAATGCTAATTAGCTCAAAGAAAAGCATATTTCAATGTAAACACCATTGAGATTCAAAAAAATGAATATCCAAGCTAAATTCTCCTTTTGGGACAACAAGCTTATATGTGTGTAACCTCATTCCGAACTCAGAAAATATCAAGCATTTAAACTTAAAACGCAATGTCAATAACCACTAAAACTTGTTGAAGTAAGAATGCAAAAAATCACCCAAAATCACATAATTTTCAGAGATTTGCATTAAAAACAACAGTGAGTTATTTAGGGACAACGATGAACCAAATTAGTGCAAGTATGTAAAACAATCCAAAAATATTCAATTTGATATGCGCAATCGAAATTCAGAATTTAGAAAAATAAGTGTTTAAACTTGTCACTACTAACCATGCCAAACCTTGCTACAAAAATATTCACTTTAAGAATGATGTAACAATACTATTTTTTCATAAATAATGTTTATGAAAACAAATTATTATTTTGGGACAACATTAAGCCTTAGATGAAAAACAAATGAAAAATATGTCAAACAATTGCCAATCAATTGTTTCTTAGAAAATATTTGATTTAGATGCAAATTTATGTTATGATTAAACGTTAGAAAGCAAGGAGAGAGTAATTCAAATTGTAGTTTTTTACTCAGTCATTATTTTGTTAGTGTATTTTTAGTTCCACTTCTTAAGTTAGTTCAACTTAATGTATTGGAAATCAAAAGAAATCGAGGTTAGAAAATGAAACCTAAGGCATTAGGCCTTGAAGCTTTTTATCCTAAATCTTCCATCAATGAGAAAATTTGAAAATCACCAATTTCTACCCATGGTTCTCTTCAACTTCAATTCATATATGAATGGAAAAACCCCCATCCAAACTCAAATTTTTTTTTTGAAATTTTGTATCTTAAAAATTCATGAAACCTCGGATTTGGAATTTCATTGAATGATCCTTGAATTATTTGGCCCTGCAAACAAAAATGAGACTAGATCTTGCCCTCCAAGGCCTAGATCTATCTTAAAAGGAAAAATTTCCCTCAAATAATCTCATATATGAACCTGTAAAAGATGAAAACAAAATCTCAGATCTCGAATATGTACAAAAACAGAGCTAAAACCCAAAACCCAAATGTTAGAAATTTAAAATTATATTACAAATTCTCAGATATATACAAGTAACATACACATTTATCAGATCTAAGGAGTATGAGTCTAAATATGCTCCCATATCTGTATATTTAAGCTCTCTCTAGCTAGATTTGTCTATTTAGCACAAATTAAAAAAGACTTAAAAGATGAGGTACTAGCTACAAAGACCCTGCAAAAAGGAAAATTGTAAGATAAGTATAGGAATTTAGATCAGGTTGCCTTTTCACATTTTATGCCTTGGGAGTTAGCTAGTCCAACCAAGGACTTCCCCAAATGCCCAATTTTTAAGTATGAATTGTTTTTGCAAACACAAGATCTGATTGTCAAATCGATAGAGATATAACATAACAATATAATCTTCAAGAATTAGAGATACCTCCTAATTCAATGAAATTAAAATTGCTACCTTAGATCCGATAAACTAAGCAAGATACATGTGCGATATATTATTCCACAAGAGCTATTGATCGACAATTTAAGAACAATACTAAGTAGAACATTAAAACAATATTACCATAAGACGCAGAAGAGGAACACCACCATCAATGAAAACCCCAAAGACCTTTGCATTATATTATTCCATAGATATTACAAGAGAGCTTCGAAAGCTAGTACATGATCTAAAAGATTGAATCCTTTTGAATGACAAATGGCCTCGAATTTATAGATTAATTCTCTACCGACTAGTTGGCTTGATCCTCGTCAAAGCAATCTCGACTGTTCATAAAGATTTAATGATCTTTTAATCTTCTCCATCAAAATTATTTTATTTTTGAGGAAAATTCGAAATTTTTATTTAATTCATTTTTAATCAACTCAAAATTAATTATTTTGAGTTGATTTCCTCAAAAAATTGACTTTGACTTAACTATCAAGGCCAAAGGGTCCAAAATATCTTGAAGTTTTCAATATTCCTTTAGATAAGGACCTCCAAAAATTAATTTCTCTAGGACCCACAATTTTCTTTTAATTTGAAGAATTTATTTTTCCTAGGACTTGAAATTAATTAAATTTATGGCTTAGGTTTTTAATTTTTTTTTGCTATAAAATTTAATTAATTGACTCGTGAGGGGATTAATAATTTCTCCAACCCTCAAATATTTTAGCCATGGTGTCTAAATATGAGGGACCATGCACTAAATTATTTTTTACATCAAGATATTAAAATTTAATGCATGAAGGGGGAAAACTTGTTCGTTATAGACCCTCAATTATTTACCCAATTTTACGACTCAAATATGATTTATTAGAGTAAGTGATTTGCAATCAAATAATTTAGCCAATGAGCTAAAATTATTCCCAAATCACTTTACAGAAGGATCGACTAGAACACTAGGACTTACCTAAGATATTGACGACAAAATCCACACTAGCTTTGGGGTGGTGATGGAGGGAAAAACTTTCCAATCATCTGTGTTTAGAAACACACATTAACCGTTGAGATGAAAAACCTCCTAGGATAGAAATCGTACAAAAAAAGTAGGCTTACCTAGGTTATTACATACAAATATGGTCTTACTAGGATCATTTACAATATAAACATGCAAAATGGGTTTACAAATTCTACAAAATGATGATTGATGATGATGATGAAATCCAGATGATCTCACTGTTCAATCATGATGGACTATACTTACAAAAATGTACACTGCTATAGGGTAGTTGATGTAGAGTGGTCAACATCTAGCTCTACTTTGGGACATGTTGCTTCACCAAAGAAATGTGAGAATCCAGAATCTGCACCCAAGCAACACGCGAAATTACATAAGTAGCGTCCAATCAAATAAAATCCAGAAAATGTCATATAACATTAAGCACATGAAATAGAAACTCTAATACGAAATATAAATCTAATCTAAAGACAGAAATGAAATGTTGAAATGACAAGGTGTAGGGTTAGAAATACAATACAAAGGATACACGATGGCATCAAATGTGTTCAATTAAATACTTCTTGAGCATTTTCTTGCTCTTTGGCAGATCCATAGGTTGTTTCTCTAATATTCCATGTGCAATCCTAATCTTTTTAGGATTCTGAATCATCCCAGTATTGTGTTGCTCTCTTCCATCCAATGCATCAAATCACTTCCTTATTCTCTTCTATTTTTTTATATTCTTCTGGGTGGGCTTTGATATCAACAATGACACCACTGCAAATTTCTTGTTCTGATCTTGAAGATGTTCAGGAAAAATATCTGAAGAATCCACCCAGTCTGATTTTGAAGATACTCTATCAATGGTGACACATAAGCTTGGTCTTCCTTTGTAACCATAGTCGATTTGTTCATAATGGGAAAAGGGGCCTCCTTGAGATGAGATGGGAATTGCTTCGTGAGATTGGGAGGATTATGATTTGTTGATGGCTCTTTATTATCTGACTTGAGTTGGAAATTTTATATATGTGATATTTCCATTTTGTACAACTTATTTTGAATAACAGTCATTTGATCATAGTGCTTGAATTCTATGACATTGATTTCCTTTGCATGACATGATTCTATAGCCTTTCTCACTTTATCATTATTTTATTTTATGGCCATCAAACAATTTTGCATAGAGTTCATTTCTTTGACATGATTTTTCTCGATGGTAATTAAATGATTTTTCATAGTAGTCATCATGGTTTCCATTTCATTTGCATGTTTTGCTTCTATAAGCAACAACCTGCTCTGAAGAGATATCTGACCGGTTTCCATGTCCTTTATCATTGTGTTATGATTTACTTGAATGACACTCATTTATTTCTCATGATTTGCTACCATGGTGGCTATCTTACTAGAGTGATTAACTTCCATGATATTTATTTCCTCAACATGTTTTTCTTCTATATCCAACAACCTCTTCTGCATGGAACCCATTTCCATTAAGTGATCTTCTATAAATATAGCTTGGTTAAGTTTCATGTTCTTAATGAGTTGAGCTTGGTTGAATTCCATATTCTTGATTACCTATGGGTTGATTCAATTGCATATACTTAACCATTTGAGTTAATTCCTTGATAATATCATTTTCAACTTCTTTAGCCTCCTTTACCTTGGATTTCTTTTTGACCTTTCTCTTGTCTCCATATTTATTTTCAAAGGCATTATTGATTGATTGTAAAGAATAAAAAGTGTTATCAAGAAACTCAAAAAACCATTCTAAGGCATCTCCATATAAGGTGAGAACGCAAATCTTCATTTTCACATCTTCATGGTTGGAATATGGGCGACACTTGCTTATATAGAGGCTGAAATTATGAAGGTGAGTCTCGACAGTAAAAGCACTATCACCTTGAAAAGGATGGAATTCATCAATGGTTCCATGACATTCATAAGGCTAATCATTCATAGCTCCCTAAATGTTAGTAAAATCATAAGGAGAAAACAAGTCATCCATGATGACTTTCTTAAAGGGAAAAGGAGGGGCCAAATGGATGCTAGAGAGAGAGATCCTTGTTCAAGAAAAATAAGAGATCCCCAAGAAGCAATCTTATAGCATAAATTTTGGTAATAAATGAAAGAAGTAGATTCACCACTTGAACATGAATATGGCTCCAAGATCCAAAAGTAAAAAACTGAAAGGTTAGTTTGGGTGAAGTATATGGATATCAAGGAGGGATTTTGTCTGAGAAATAATGGATGAATAAGTGGATTCACCACCCAAATAAGAAGCCAACCGAAATTTCTAGGTGTGAAAGGTGTAGATAGAGAATATGAAAGGATTAGTGGAAGGAAAAAGATAAGGTGATGAAAAGATGAAGAAATATAATGGCGCCAAAAAAAGTGGCATTGATGGGATAAGAAAAGATGAAATATTGAGAAGATTAAGATGAATGTCGTAAATACAAGGTCAAATAAATTGGTCCCCGACAACGACACCAAAAAATGTTGTGTGGATTGATGGAATAATGAATGGTGGAAAAGGCTAGATGATAAAAAAAAAGGTCGTGAGGACCAAGGATAGAAAAAATCTATTTCCGACAACGACGCCAAAAAATGTTGTCGCACAAAATTTCTAGGCACCGAGACAATGACTCAGATTGGGGGTTGTCACCCTAATCCCCAATATCTCTATTTAATCTATCCCCCAACAACAGATTATGGGGTGTATACCCTACGGAAATGGATGGAAGAAGGACTAGTTGGGAACCAACCAATATGGGAGACACAATTGAGCGGCCAAGTACTTGTTTAGATCTAGCAAGATTTAAATAATTCAATTAGATTTAGATGTTTGAAACAAGTGCCTTATGGAGTCAACTCTCTTGCTTATTAAATTTAGGATCAAGTACAGGATGAGCAACTATTGCTTTAATGAGTAATTATCCTATATGAAATGTGATTCCTATGACTTAAGTGAAATGTAGGAATCTTGGTTAATTTTATTTAAATTCCTATTCTAAGTATATCCTTTGATTTTTGTCTATATTGAGACTAAAAGTTATAGCGAATGGTAGAGAGAAGTTAAGGTGAATCACACGATGGTGTGATTAACAATCCCTCTCCTTGAAATTTTTTGGGATGGTTAACCCCAGGTCCAAGTTTGTCTAAGTTTTGAGTGAAATTTTGTAATATTGTAAAGTCTCTACAATTTGAGGAGCAGAGCGTGCAAAATGTTAAGAGTCAAAGGGGATTTTAGGAAGGTCAGAGCCCCTTAGTTTGTAAATGGATAGGCTATTTTGATGATACAATGAACTTCACCCATGGTTTGCGGACCATGGTAATGTAATGTAAAAGATATTAAAGGAGTCATTAGAGGCAGTTCGAAATTAATGGATGGGATTTTGAGTCTATTTTGTCTATAATTCTACATTCTGGCGAAGGGGAAGGCTCTTGTTGCTGAGTGTGCAGAGACCTTGGTAAGTCTGCATCTGAGTGTGTGGGCCCCTGCAGTTGTGTGCCCAGGGTCAGAAGATGTGTATGTATTGAAGATATAAAGTAATAAAGAAAATTTGAAGCAAATATGTGTGTTCTATGTTTATTTATATGTTTTGTGTCTTTATGCTTAGTTATGATTCAAGTCTATATTATATTGCTTTAATTGCATCACAAAGATTCAGATCTACTTTGGCTTAGTAACTTATGCATGTTAAAACATTTAAGCGAAGATCATAGATCTAATTAAGTAGAAATCACTTTAAGTTTGTGATTCGGAAGATGAGGGTTCGTGAAGGCCAGATAGGGACCTAATTTAAGGAAAAATATTGCTGCTACATCACATAGCCTTCTGGATGTAGAAACCTGGTTCTAGCATCCCCCAATACTACCTCAGGTAAGATTGTTGCTTGCACTAAGAAGACTGTTGTCAAAAGGGTCGGTAGTGTAGAGTTTTGTTAGTTAGTGCAACTAATTCTAAACCTAGGTCCAAACCCCTCAACCCAACAAATGCTTCCATTATCAAGACCGAGGTCTATCTGAGAGATGTGTGATGTGATGTCCATGGATGCCAACTAGGAAAGAAATCGAGAAGTAGATAGATCGGAAGTTGCACGAGTTTCTAGGTCAAGAAAATCGAAATCCGCGTTGGTCCAAAGAAATGTGGTTATAGAGATATCTTGTTACAAATATATCTCTACATAGAAGAGCACAAAATTTTATTTTCATCGTCCCCTTGCGAATTACATGAGTGGTTGTCAAAGCTATAGGACAACGAACCTACATGGAAACACGGCGATCCTATTGTGTGGACTCCTGAACTCATCAAGCACCTTGAAGATTCTGAACATAAGGTTACAAGGGTTCTTGACTATTGGATCGATCGTATTTTGGCCAGTTTCATCACTAAAATTGTAATTGACACATTTGTATCTTATAGCGAATTTGAATACTGATTCTTTAAGGGTCTGAGAGGTAAGTACCTGGGATCACTAAAAACTTAGATTAAAATGTCGTTGTGCAAAAAAGGTGTTGTGCCTTTGAATTTATGTTTAAAAGAGGTCAGACCAGATCTACGTGAAGTAGAAAGAGATTCAGATCCAATTGGGACAAATACACGGAAGACGTGTATAGTCCCTTGGTGGGTGAATCAAACAATGAAGAAAAAAGGACCAGCCCTAACACACCTAGAGGTGTTCCATAGACAGACAGTCAGGGAACTTCTAGGATTCCACATCCATCCACCCCATCTCCACCTTCATCACTACCTCATACACCTACACCTCCACCCCTACTGCCACCTCCACCTTCATGATTCAGTATGGTGAACACAATGAAAATTATTGTATTCAGGGGTCAAGGATTAGAGGATCCTGATCAATTTTGGTTCATAGCCGAAGCTATGTGGAAAGCACAATAAATCAATGATAATTGAATGAAGAAAATGAAACTGGTTACAACGCTACAAGATAGAGAACTTGCATGGTATATCAAATATAGCATAACAAATCCAAATGCTACATTAGCCGAGAGAAAGACTGCATTGAACACAGAATTTAGAAAGCCGAAATCAGAGGCTTAGTGTGTTACTGAAATAGGAGATAAAATAGACAACTAATGAGTCTGCGTGGGATATGGATCAGAAGTTGAAGTTCTTACTCAAACAAGATAATCTGCAAATTTCAAATACACAACATAAGGAATGGTACATAGCTTCCGTATTGCCACATTTAAGACTACCTTTGTCTCAATAGAAGATCAGATCTCGGGCCAAAGCATTAGATATTGTGATGAACCTAGAGGCTTCGTCGATCTAGGATACAAATATAGGAGTCCAATATATCCAATCACAGTTAGCAATCCTGCATATCGAGTTTCAGGATCTGAATAAGGGAAAGGAGGTTCAATTAAGACTACGCCCTGAATTTTGGTGCATGAAGTACAAGGTTGTAGGCCACTATAAGGATCAGTTCCCTATGTACCGAGATTATATAGCTATTGAAGGTCCCAAATCGCTGAAACCAGAGTCTCCTGCTAGACCAAGCACTAGTTCAAGCATCTGGTGTAGTATCTTCGAAGTACCAGGAATGCATACAAAAAACAATTTTTATCTATTACAAAAGTTTGTGCAGTCACCAAAGCAACTCTTCTACAAATTTTGTAAATTAATTGGCCATGATGAACAATATTTCGGAAGTTATGATTTGATGATAGACAAAACCCTAATATATAGGATGCAGGTTGAAACCCACGCACAAAATGAGCAAGGATCACCTATTGCTCGTGGAGGATTCGAAGGATGTGGAAGAGGACATGGAGGAAGCACTAGAAGAGGTCAAGTCCAGATCATCTACTACAACTGTGGAGAACCAGGACATTTTGCATGCGACTATCATAATCCAACTCATCCTTCTTGTCAATATTGTAAGTAGTTTGATCATGTTATAGAAGAATGTCATGTATTAAAAGCAAAGATGCAGGAAAAGAAGAACCAACAACCAACGTGGAACATTCAGATGATGTGATCCAAACTGTGCGAAAACAATCCCAGTGTCAATATAGTAACACGAAGTGGTATATCCACTGGTGAAGACAATGTAGAAGGTAAATCAGATACATGGGTTCAGAGGGCTGGTGAAAATAATGTTGGATTTGACTTACACAAATAAAAGGAGATGTTTATGGGGGCAAGGAAACATTTTATGGATCTAGGTTCTTCTACGTCTAAAACTCAGCAACCAATAGTCCCACAAAAAGAGAAATCTCAAGAAATTATTACGACAGAGAACTTTGATCCCAAGGTGTTGAAATCATTTCTACATACATGCATGAAGCTGTTGAGGGACCAGAAGACATTTGAAGGACTCCAAGAACTGATAGATAACTCTGCTAGTCAGGACAAGCCACTCCCAGAACAACACGTAGTAAATAAGGTGAATTGGAGCAAGAAGAGGACTGGCAGGGAAATGCGGTTGACAACACAAATTAGTGATTTTGATATGGACCAGATAACTCTAGACTTGGGATTTGACGCTAGTGTGCTGCCAAAATGGACTTGGGAACGTATGGGGAAACCTAAGTTGTAGTAGTCGCCAATCTAGTTGCGCATGGCAAACCAACAAAAGATAATTCTGATGAGTCGCCTACATAGAGTGGTTGTAGATATTGAAGGAGCTAGTGTGCTCGTAGATTTTAATTTTATTAAAATAGTAGATGACAGTAATCCATGCCTACTATTGTTAGGGATTGATTGGGCTTTCGACATGAATTCTATTATTAATTTGAAGAAGCGAAGCATGGTATTTGACAAGAATGGCCTTCGAGTAGTTGTTCCATTAGATCCAACTGAAGGTGCACGATACACAGAACCAGTCCATGATGACTATGATGACAAAGACATCAATCACATATATAAGATCATTGCGCAAAAGAAAGACTGGATTAATCCCACTATAGATGGATGCATTAGTTGGGAAAAGGATAGTTCACGCCAATCAGACTCATATGAAGAATAAGAAAATTGGTAGAATCGGTTGCACGAGGTCTCTACACTACAATGAAATAGGGTTACAAAGTATTTGTGATGTATCTCAATTGAGGTGCATACCAGAAGAACACTGGCTCCATCCTCTAGATTTGGCTTTAAGAGCTATGCCTGCAAGATGGTGGGGAACCCACAAAGATAATATCGTTGATTAGAAAGAATATCATAGGTTGATGAGATTAAGATTTGGCTTTGCAACAACACGGCTCAGTGAAAAGTACAAAAGTAACGATGACACGCATGAAAATCTAGCTCGATGAACTAAGGCTTGGGGTGAGGTACCTCAACTATAGTGGATACATATCTTTATTCATACCTTAGATGTTATAACAACAAACTGGTATTTGGAGATAGAGCTACGACATGGAACTGTTGATTGGGATGAAATGAAGGAGAGTTTTCTACTTACATTTAGCTTGGAAGATGGGTTCAAATGCATTGATGGGATGCTTAAGGCAATTAAGGCAACGATCTTCCAAACACCAATAGAACCTATAACTTGGATGCAACCTGATTGGAGCATGCAGTAACAACATGCGCTAGAATGCTACAATGAAACCATGGAAGAAGGCATTGAGGATCAACGAAATATCAACATTCGTGAGTCCGAAGGACTCGTGAAGTTGAAGGACCTGATGCAAAGATCCCTGATATATCATAGCTGGTAAAGACAAAACAAGTAAATATTAGCTCAGAAGTAGAACCAAAGTTTGCACGCATTTGTGACTATTGGGGTGAAGACATGGTAGGCAAGGTTGTTGAATTACTACATGAATATCAGGACTTGTTTCCAACAAAATTATCTGAATTGAAGGGGATAGTAGGTGATTTGGGTGTGATGAAGATCAATTTAAAGCCAGATGCAAAGCCGGTTAAGCAATACCGATATCAGTTGAATCCCAAGTATAAGGAAAAGGTACGAGAAGAGTTGGATAAGATGCTCGTGACATGTATCATTGAACCAGTGGAAGAGTTAGAATGGGTCAGTTTGATGGTGGTCCAAGAAAATAAAACAAAAGGTGATATAAGGATCTACGTAGATTTGCAGAAGTTAAATGATGCCTCCGTTCATGACCCATTTCGTATGCCTTTTACAGATGGAGTTCTAGAAAATGTTGGTGGACAAGAGCCTTATTTGTTCACAAATGGATTTTCGAGATATCACCAAATTAAGATTGCACTAGAAGATAGAAGAAATACTACCTTCACTATAGAATGGGGGTCATTCAGATATACAATTATATCATTCAGACTGAAAAATGCTCTTGCTATATCCTCAAGGGTTGTAGATAATAAACATTTTGGGTGTTGTTTGAGATGGATCTATGTATCGTGGTCATCTAGAAGTCGAGACTATCACTGGCGTTATTTGCTAAATACCACAGAGTTGTGAACTTCAAAGAAGATTTCCACAATGTACATATACAAGCGAAGAAATATGCCGAGGGAATATGGTATGAGTTTCCCTACTTGATCATGAAGCATTACATTTTTTCCGCAGTCTCTAACTGGTCAAGTGTGTGGATAGACCCTAGTAAGGAAGTTGAAGGAGACCAGACAAGGACTAACAAAACCATAGGAACACTGATCAAAGACCCGAAGAAGGTACCTTAGAAGGTCACTGTGGACCTTGGGAAGAATACCGCGGATGAGCCAAAGCGCGTAGACGAAGAAGAGCTAGACATGGAGGAACCAGATTAGGGTGGAGTAGACCCTTTGAAGGACACATAAGACATTGAGTCTCCATTCATAATTAAGAAGAGGAATAAATCCATCACAAGAGGTGTGCGCAAGAAGAAAAAGTCTGACAAGACTTCCAATATCGAATCAATGATCCTCACTGAGGGCGACATCGATGAGATTGGGGACACTCTGTGCAACGTCTTCAAGGATATGTGGGGACACATCAAGGATCAATACAAGTTAGTACTATGGTAGGTCCAACAGGGCCTCAAAGAGCTACAAGTGAAAGTGAGCATGATTCAAGCAAGTGTGGTTCAATCGAGCATGGTGATGACAAGTGCGACACGAGCATTGCCTCCCACATTGGTGGTCACCACAGAGATCCACACAATGCCTCTTCAAGGAGGGTATTTACACTTTCCTACTATGCAAAATAAGCCAAAAATTCCATATGGAAGGAACTTAGAGCTAAATTTAGTGATGCTTCCCATTTAGGCATTACATGAACTCCACCAGAGAGTATCTGTTGAATTGAGTAGGCATTAACTCTTTATGATTAAGGATATCAACGGCCATAATGAGCAGTTAGTTGAGGAAGTTTCTAGAGCGGTGCATTATAGAGACACATCCGCTGCGCACAGGTAGGAATTGGAGGACACCATCACTCAGACTTGCATTAAGCTGCCAGAGCTCCTCATATAGACTAAAGTAGCTCTTGAAGAGAAGCTCCAAAAGTTGGCAGTTACTGTGAAGGAGTCCAAAGTGGAGGTTGAACGAGTCAAATTTGAAATGCAGATGAAGGTCACAGAGCTGCAAATGAAGCTGCAACTCACAACCCCTCCATAAGTTGAGAGCAGTGCGTGGCTTCTATTAAGGCAGATATGGAAGGCCTAGAAGCTGCAGTTAAGGACCCCATCCAAATATTTCAAAGCACCATGGAGATGTGGGTTGCATTGCATGAGGACCCACATTTACAAAAGATTGAATCATACATCAAGGACAAGCAACTATAGTTTGATGAAATCATAGCAACAACGCGGACCTTAGCACTTGTGCAACGATTCACCAGACTCCAAGAAGGGAAGGCCCTTCAGGTTCAAATAGACGAGTTGTGACAAAAAGCCTCAATCATTTCAGCAAGAACACAGCGTTGGGCCGACGAAGTGAGTCAACTCTCTCAGTTTGTCGAGAGTAAAATAAAAGGAATGAAGCAGATGTAGTGGACCATTGGATTGGAAGTCAAGGGGGCAACTACTAAGAAGTTAGTCGAGGAGGTTCGACAACGCGCTGCGCAGTGCATATCAAAGAGTTAAGCATTTAAGGTAGATTTCGTCAGCCTCAAAGTGCACGTCGAGGAAATACCAGCAGAGTGACTCAGGACTAGTCACATTTTTGTGTTGGGGGCTTGTTGGGATGGGGAATGCCAAGGTCCAAGTTTGTATAAATTTTGAGTAAAATTTTGTAATATTGTAAAGTCTCTGCAATTTGATGGTCAAAGTGCGTAGACCGTTAAGTGTCAAAATGAATTTTAGGAAGGTCAAAGCCCCTTATTTTGTAAATGGATGGGTTGTTTTGATGATACAATGAACTCTGCCCATGGTTCGTGGACCATGGTAATGTAATGTAAAAGATATAAAAAGGAGTCATTAGAGGTAGTCTCAAGTAAATGGATGGGATTTTGAGTCCATTTTGTTTGTAATTCTATATTCTGGGGAAGGGGAAAGCTCCTGTTGTTGAGTACATGAAGACCTTGGTAAGTTCCCAATTGAGTGCACGAGCTCCTGTAGTTGTGTGCACAAGGTTAGAAGATGTGTATGTATTGAAGATTTGAAGTAATAATGCAAATTTGAAGAAAATGTGTGCGTTCTACATTTATTTATATGTTCTGTGTATTTAAGCTCAGTTATGATTCAATTATCTATT
The DNA here is from genome assembly GCA_000404065.3 of Pinus taeda. Lineage (NCBI taxonomy): Eukaryota > Viridiplantae > Streptophyta > Pinopsida > Pinales > Pinaceae > Pinus > Pinus taeda. The sequence continues at coordinate 148,695 of APFE031268429.1, forward strand.
AAATTTCTTTAATTGCATCACGAAGATTTAGATCTACTTTGGTTTAGTAACTTATGCATGTTAGAAAACTTAAGTGAAGCTCGTAGATCTAATTAAGTAGAAATCACTTTAAGTTTGTGATTCAGAAGATAAGGGTTCACGAAGACTAGATAGGGACCTAATTTAAGGAAACATGTCATTGCTATATCACATAGCCTTATGGATGTAGAAACCTGGTTCTAACATCCCCCAATACTACATCGGGTGAGATTGCAGTCTGCACTAAGCGAACTGTTGCCTAAAGGGCCGGTAGTGTAGGGTTTTATTGGTTAGCACAACTAACTCTGAAATTGGGTCCAAGTCCCCTCAACCCAACAAAATCTAACATACTTTTTGCCTTCGGTGCTGCAAAGGCTATGGCTCTGACGACTGCAAGGTCACCATTTTAGACACTAAAAAGACTAGACTTCTCAAGGGAATACACAAACGTGTTGCTAACTTTCTTTCAACCAAGCCTATGTTTGGAGGTAAATTATTAAATGCAAGACTAACCTAGAATTTGAAATGCAAGGAGGAATTAGAAGATGATTAATGAAGCAAAATTCTAAATCATAGGAGCACTTATATTACAATTTATTATGAGTTATATGTTAAGTACTTAATCAGAGTTTCAATTTCAATCCCAAAAATAAATGCTCACTTTACAAGATGAAATATACTGAAATGAATCTTTCGCAAGATGTACAATTTTGTACAAACCCATAATAGAGCACTTATCTAATATTCAATGTAAAAGTGCCAAAAAAATTACTTTTAAATTTCAAGATGAGTCATCCTAAGATGCCCAATATGCAATTATATCTCAAATTAATCCATTATCTTCAGATTAGTCAATGTTTTGCAAATGAAGAAAATTACCTTCAATCCTACTTAGCTCAAAGAAATTTGTATTTCAATATAAACACCATTCATAATTCAAGAAAATGAATATCCAAGTTAAATGCTCCTTTTGAGACAACAAGTTTATATGTGTGTAATCCTAACTTAGAACTGAGAAAATATCAAGCATTTAAACTTAAAACCCAATGTTGATAACCACTAAAATTTGCAGAAGTAAGAATGAAAAAATGACCCAAAAGCACCTAATTTTAAGTGATTTTCATTTAAAACAATAGTGAGTTCTCTGGGGACAACAACGAACCAAATTAGTAAGTATATAAAAAAATCCCAAAATATTCAATTTGATATGTGCAATCCAAATTCAGAATTTAGAAAATAAGTGTTTAAACTTGATGCTACTAACCATGCCAAACCTTGCTACAAAAATATTCACTTTCAGAATGAAGTAACAATATTATTTTTTAGAAATAATGTTTAATACAACAACTTATTATTTTGGGACAATAGTAAGCCTTAGATGCCAAACAAATGAAAAATATGTCAAATAGTTCCTAGTCAATTGTTTCTTAGAAAATATTGAATTTAGATGCAAATTTATATTATGATTAAACTTTAGAAAGAAAGGAGAAAGTCATTCAAATTGTATTTTTTTACTCAGTGATTATCTTTTGAATGTGTTTTTAATACCACTTCTTAAGTTAACTCAGCTTAATTTATTGGACAACAAAAGAAATAGACATTAGAAAATGAAACTTGAGGCCCTAGGATATGAAGCTTTTATCCAAAATCTTCCAGCATTGAGCAAATATGAAAATCACTATTTTCTACCCATGGTTCTCTTCAAATTCAATTCATATTTGAATGGCAAAACCCTCATCCAAACTCATATTTTTTTCTTTTTGCAATTTTATATCTCAAAAATTCATGAAACCCCAGATCTGGCATTTCATTGAATGATCCATGAATTATTTGGCCATACAAACCAAAATGAGACTGGATCTTTCCCTCCAGGGCCTAGATCTATCTTAAAAGGCAAAAATTTCCTCAAATAATCTTAGATATGAACCTGCATAAGATGATAAAAAAACCCAGATCTAGAATATGTGCAAAAATAGAGCTAAAACCTAAAACTAAAATGTTAGAAATTGAAAATTATATTGCAAAAATCTCATACCTATACAAGTAAAATACAAATCTATCATATCTAAGGAGTATGAGTTTGACTCTGCTCCTAGATCTATAGATTTAAGCTCTCTCTAGCTATATCTATCTATTTAGCACAAATTATAAAAGATGATTAATTTAAAAAAAATGAGATACTAGCCCCAAAGACCATGCAAAAAAGAAAATTGTAAGATAAGTTTAAGAATTTATATTAGAAAATCTCTTCAGATATTTTTCCTCAATGGGAGTCAACTGGTCCAACTGAAAACTTTCCCAAACGTCCAATTTTTAAGTATGGATGATTTATGCAAACACTAGACCAAATTGTCAAATCGATAGAGATATATCATAACAATATAATCTTCAAGAATGAGAGATACCTGTTAATTCAATCAAAGTAAAATTACTACCTTATATCCAATAAACTAAGCAAGATACATGTGCAATAGATTATTCCATAAAAGCTATTAATCGATAATTTATAAATAATATTCAACAGAACATTAAAACAATATTACCATAAGACATGGAAGAGGAACACCAACAACAATGAAAACCCCAAAGACTTTTGCATTATATTATTCAATAAATATAACAAGAGCGCTTCGAGAGCTAGTACACGATCTTAAGTATCGGATCATTTTTAATGACAAATGACCTCTAATTTATAGATTAATTCTCCAACGGCTAGTTGGCTTGATCCCCATCAAACTAATCTCGACCGTTGATAAATATTTTCATTATCTTTTAATTTTTTCCATCAAAATTATTTTACTTTTGAGGAAAAATCAATTTTTTCATTTAATTCATTTTTAATCAACTCAAAATTAATTATTTTAAGTTGATTTCCTCAAAATTTTGACTTTGAGTTAACTACCAAGGCTCAAGGGTACACAATCTCTTGCAATTTTCAATATTCCCTTGGTTGGGACCTCCAAAAATTAGATTCTCTGGAACCCATGAATTTTTTAATTTGAAAAATTTATTTTTCCTACAATTAAATTTAATTAAATTTATGGCTTAGGATTTTCATTTATTTTTGTGAGAAAATTTAATTAATTGACTCATGAGGGCATTAATAATTTTTCCAACCCTCCAATAAATTAGACATGGTGTCTAAATATAATGAAGCATGCACTAAAATGTTTTTTACATCAAGCTATTAAAATTTAATACATGAAGGGGGAAAACCTATTCATTATAGACTCTCGATTACTTATCCAAGTCTGCGACTCAAATATGATCTAGAAAACTAAATGATTTGTAATCAAATAATTTAGCCCATTAGCTAAAATTATTCCCAAATAAATTTACATAAGACTCAACTAGAACATTGGGACTTACCTAAGATCTCGACGAAAAAATCCACCCTAGCTATGGGGTGAGGATGGAGGGAAAAACTTTGTTGATCGACCGTGTTTAGAAACACGCATGAATCAGTGAGACGAAAAACTTCCTAGGATAAAAATCGTCACCAAAAAATTAGGCTTACCTACGTTATTACATACACACACGGTCTTACTAGGATCATTTACATTACAAACATGCAAAATGGGTTTACAACTTCTACAAAATGATGAATGATGATGATGATGAAATGTGGATGATCTCACTTCTCGATCATGATGGAATATTCTTACGAAAATGTACAATGTTATAGGTTAGTTGATGCAGAGTGGTCAATAGAGTCAATGGTTTGAGAATAGTGAAGGAGCCAATGTCTGATGAGAGGCACAATGTTAATGATAACACTAGCGGTGTGTAAACACCCTAAGGGTTTTGGTCTAAATCAAGTCATGTATTTCCCTAGCAAGTTGTAAGACTTGTATTTTAGGCATACATGTTGCATATGAGCATGAATTGTTGTAAGACATTAAGACTTTGATCATGCATACATGTATTTCAATGATGCATGGAGTCATTAAGTTGTGCAATGGACCACCTGGATACGTATTAGGTTGGTAGGTAAACTGGTATCCTAAGGGTGGGAATGTGAGATCTCAGGTGAGATGGTTGATGGATAATTCTGACCAGGTTAATTTCCCCGAGTCAAGTTCAAGGGGGGAATTGTTAGGGTGGTTTGGTTAAACTTGATTTGATTAAGTTATCAATGGTTTTGAAGCTCCAAGTTATGAGAACCCATATTTTTTCCTATGATATTAATCTTGAATGTAACCTATTTAAAGGTGGAAAGTCTCCAAATAAATTGGTCCTTATAACTGTTGGGATCCCAAACAATAGTATCTTCAGACACCATCACTTCTCTCAATATTTTATAATTCTAACATATTTAAAAAAATATTTTAGTAAAAATTATCTTTGTATTGTAGCATTGTAAACCTTCGAAAAAATCAATTCTATAGGATAGGTACTTTTATGAGATTAAATAATTTTCACAACCACACCTTTCATACTCATAATCATCATTGATTGCGTGTGAACATCATTTAAATATTCTTTGTGTTTTTTATGTAAATTTGAAATTATATCTTAAACGAAAGTTTCTCCATGTATTATGTAAATTGTACTTAAAGTGATTTGGTTTTAATCCAAGCATTCATCCAAAATTAATTTAATGAACGATATGTGTAACATGTATCCATGTGAACTATATTTGCAAAATATGCTTAAAATAATATATTGTTTTCAACTTTATTAATAAAGAATCATCTAATATACCTTTTACCATATAAATCAAAATAGCTAGTAAATATAGACATTAAATTGTAATAAACATCAAAACACATTCATAATATATTCCACATTAATTAAAAAAAAAAAAAATGGAAAACTAACTAAATTATAACTTTATTATTAATTATTATTATTATTATTTTAATCATAAAAAATAATATATAAATTAAACATATATATAATTAAAATAACATGGAAAGAGATTTGTAACCATGGAAATTTACGTCTGACTTTACCATGAAGATTATTAGTTTAATGTTTTTCTTTTTAAATTATATTAGTTTGGTTGAGAATTTTTATGTTGATTAGAACATGTGTATCCAATAAACATAAAACAAAATCAAATATTCACTTTTCTCCATGTATATTGGATAAATATTTCAAATTTACATAAATATACAAATTTTTTTAAATAATATTTTGTTAGGTTGGTTTGGGTAAACTTGAGTCAATTAAGTTACCGAAAATTTTCGAGATCTAGGTTTATGAGAACCCATGGGTTTTCCCATCGTATTCATCTCTAGTTAAATTGGTCCTTGTGGCCATTGAGATCCCAAGTAAGAGTGTATTTATACACCACCACTTCTCTTAGTGTTTCGTGATCTTAACAACTAGTATTAGAGTTGTGGCCAGAGTTTTTGTCTATGTTGATCAGAGCCTGGTAAATATCAAAGCTATGTAGCTGAAGTGTGAATGGCTTGGTAAAGTATGCATGCAAACAATTTTGTAGGAAAAACAATATACATGGGAGTTAACCATTGTCTCATGAGACGAGAGAACCCTTATGTAGTGAAAGGCTATGCTAGCCATGATAAAGGAGAGTGATGCCCACTAAATTGTTAGAAGTTGTGTTAATGAAATATTGTGTGGATCTAGTGAGTGGAAATGGTGTTGGAAGGCCAGGTGGTGTTGGAAGCCCAAGTCAAGTTATGGATTATCAAAGCTAGAGATGTAGTGAGAGAGTGGTCATATGGATGACAAAATGGAGATTGATTCAATGGTTTGAGTATAGTGAAGGAGCCAATGTTTGATGAGAGCCACAGTGCTATGATAACACTAGTGGTGTGTAAACACCCTAGGGTTTTCGTCCAAGTCATGTATTTCCCTAGGAAGTTGTAAGACTTGTCTTTTACGCATATATGTTGCACATGAGCATGAATTCTTGTAAGGCCTTTAGATTTTGATCATGCATACATGTAGTTCAATGACACATGGATTCATAAAGTTGTGCAATGGACCACTTAGATAGATATTAGGGTGGTTGGTGTACTGGTATCCTAGCTTATGAGGGGAGAATGTGAGATCTTAGGTGAGATGGTTGATGAATGATTATGAATAGGTTAATTTCCTTGAGTCAAGTTTAAGGAGGGGATTGTTAGGGTGGTTTCAATAAAATTGTTTTGATCAAGTTATCAATGATTTTGAAGCTCCAACTTATGAGAACTCATAGTTTTTCCTATGATATTCATCTCAAATGTAGCCTATTTAAATGTGGAAAGACTCCAAATAAATTGGTCCTTGTGATCGTCGGGATGCCAAAAAAAATATCTTTAAACACTATCACTTCTCTCAATATTTTATAATTCTAACCTATTTAAAAAATATTTTAATAAAAATTATCTTTATAATATAGCATTGTAAACCTTCGAAAAAACAAATTCTATAGAATAAAGGATAAGTACTTTTATAGGATTAAATAATTTTCACAACCACACTTTTCATACTCATAATCATTATTGATTGTGTGTGAACATCATTTAAAGAATTTGAAATCATATCTTAAACGAAAGTTTCTCTATGTATTATGTAAATGATACTTAAATGATTTGTTTTTAATCCAAACATTCATTCAAAATTAATATAATGAACGATATGTGTAACATGTATTTACTTGAACTCTATTTGCAAAATATGCTTACAATAATATATTGTTTCAACTTTATTAATAAATAATAATCTAATACACTTTTATCATATAAATACAGAAATTAATTTGTGATAAATATCAAAATACTTTATAAAATATTTTATATGGTTAAATTTTTTTCTTTTAAAACTAACTAAATTTAATATTATTATTATTATTTTTAATCATAAAAATAATATATAAATTAAATATATATAAAATAAAATAACATAGAAAAGATTTGTAAACTGTGGAGATTTACCTCTCACTTTAACATGTAACTGCCAGAGATTTACCTCCCACTTTAACATGAAAATTATTAGTTTTATGTTTTTTTTTTAATTATAATTAGTTTTTGAGACTTTTTTTTGTTGATTAGAATATTGTATCAAAAAAACATAAAACAAAGTCAATATTCACTTTTCTCCATGTATATTGTATATATATATATATATATTATATATATATTATAATATTATATATATAATATATATATATATATATATATATAATATATATATATAAATAATTATTTTTAAATAATATTTTTTTATGTTTCTTTGGGTAAACTTGACTCGATTAAGTTATCGACAATTTTCGAGATCCAGGTTTATGAGAACCCTTGTTTTTTCCCATCGTACTGATTTATAATATAGCCTATTTAAAGGCAAAAAGACTCTAGGTAAATTAGTCATTGTGTTCATCGAGATCCGAAGCAAGGGTGTCTTTAGACACCACCACTTCTCTCGGTGTTTCGTGATCCTAACAACTAGTATCAGAGTTGTGGCCAGAGTTATTGTCTATGTTGATCATAGCCTGGTGAATATCAAAGCTGTGTAGTTGAAGCGTGAATGACTTGGTAAAGTATGTATGTAAACAATTGTGTAAGAAAAATAATCTACATGGGATTTAATCGTTGCCTCGTGAGATGAGAACCCTTGTGCAGTGAAAGGCTATGTTGGCCATGATAAAGGAGAATGATGGCCACTCAAATTTTAAAGTTGTGTTAATGAAAGATTGTGTGGATCTAGTGAGTGGAAATGGTGTTGGAAGGCTAGGTGGTGTTGGAAGCCCAAGTCAAGGTATGGATAATGAAATCTAGAGATGTAGCGAGAGATTGGCTGTATGGATGAGAAAATGGAGAGGGAGTTAATGGTTTGAAAATAGTGAAGGGATCAGTGTCTGATGGGAGCTACAGTGCTATGATAAGATCAGTGATGTGTAAACACCCTAAGGTTTTTGGTCCAACGCAATTCATGTATTTCCCTAAGAAGTTGTAAGACTTGTCTTTTAGCCATATATGTTACACATGAGCATGAATTGTTGTAAGGCCTTAATACTTTAATCATGCATACATGTAGTGCAGTGATGCATGGAGTCATAAAGTTGTGCAATGGACCAGTTGGATATGTATTAGGGTGGTAGGTGTATTGCTATCCTAGCTTAAGGGGAGGAATGTGAGATCTCACATGAGATGGTTGATGAATGGTTCTAACTAGGTTGATTTCTTCGAGTCAAGTTTAAGGAGGGGATTATTAGGGTGGTTTGGGCAAACTTGATTCGGTCAAGTTATCAACAATTTGAAAGCTCCAATTTATGAGAACCATGGTTTTTCTGATGATATTCATCTCGAATATAGCCTATTTAAAAGTGAAAAGACTCCAAATAAATTTTTCCTTGTGGCTATTGGGAGCCCAAACAAGAGTATATTTAGACACCATCACTTCTCTCAATATTTTATAATTCTAACATATTTAAAAAAAAATATTTTAGTGAAAATTATATTTATATTGTAGCATTGTAAACCTTCAAAAAAAAATTCTATAGGATAAGTAATTTTATAGGATTTAATAATTTTCACAGCCACACCTTTCATACTCATAATCATCATTGATTATGTGTGAACATCATTTAAATATTCTTTGTGTTTTTTATATAAATTTGAAATTATACTCATAATCATCATTGATTGTGTGTGAACATCATCTAAATCTTCTTTCTGTTTTTTTTGTATAAGTTTGAAATTATATCTTAAACGAAAGCTTCTTAATGTATTATGTAAATTGTACTTAAAATAATTTGTTTTTAATCCAAACATTCATCCAAAATTAATTTAATGAATGATATGTGTAACAAGAAGTCCAGAGGAAAAGTCAATGATGATTCTGCCTTATATAGTCCCACATCCACACCTCTCACCTAGTCATCTGATCTTTATGTGAAAGAATTGTTAAATGAAAAACAAAGGTTGGAGGTTTTAGAAGCTAAAGTGTAGGAAAGAGATCATAAAATTCATATAATAACAGTTGAGAACAAGGCTTTAGCAGAAAGCAATAAAGTTTTAAAAGAACAAGTGGAATTGCTACAGGAAGCTCTCCTTATAGGAAAGACAGAATGGGAGCACATGAAGGAGTATGTGCAAAACATAAATAAATCTGTAGTGGAAAGTACAGAGGTGGTGAATGTGAAATCATCCCAAGATAAAGGGAAAATGATTTCCCAAATAAACAACCATGAAGAGAACGCAAGAGAAGAAATGAAAGGAGATTCCACCAAAGTTTCCAAAACTTGGGCTCAAGTTATTAGCAATTCTGCTAATAAGGAAGGACAAACAAATATTCAGGTTGACAACATGCAAGATAATGAAGGCAAGGAAAGACAAAATAGGGCAGCAAACATAATTATTAAAGGGGTGAAAGACTATGGGAAAATGAATGTACTCTTGACCTTGCAGAGACTTCTTGAAAGACAAGTTGATATGGCAAGGACAAATATGCCAAGCATGGAGGGTGGGTAAGTTTAATGGGGAGAGATCCAGGCACATAAAATTCATTATGCCTAACTTTCATGACAAATATATCATTCTAAGAAAGAAACATCTCTTGAGGGGTTCTCGTTTTTTCCTAGAAGAAGATTTAAATCTAAAACAATAGGAGGAAAGAAGGGATGAACTTATAAAGATTAGGGTAGCAAGAGATGAAGGCAAGAGAGCATGGATTTACAAAGGCAAAGTTGTGATAGCACGATTTGGACCTCCTTCCAAAACAGAGTAGCAAGATGGTAATAAAGAAGAGGCAACAAACTCTTCAATAGGAAATCAAAAAGCAAGGTTAGTATGGGAAAGCAGGGACAAATACTCAAATGTGAGTCTTGCATGTCAAAATAAATAGCAATCAAGTCATACCCAGGTTTCCTTAAGATTAGTTTGTTGGAATTACAGAGATTACCCATGGAGACGAGGACCAGGGTTAGGGCCTATTGTGGAAGATAGAGACATAATTTGCCTCATAGAAAAACATGAGCATGAAGGGTGCAAGACACCTCTTTTTGAAGGATACTGGAAGATGGCAGTGTGGAACAAGGCATTAGGAAATGGAAAAGGCAACGGGGGTATCATGGTTTTAGTAAGGGAGAAAGAAGTTCATCTCATTCAGTCAGAAAAATAAGACTCAAATAAGAAATTCATTTGGTTTAAAATATTAGAAAATGGAAACCACATTAGAATTGCAACATGCCATTTTGTGCCATAGGTTTCGAAAATCTACAAAGGTAGAGGGCTTGACCACAAAGATCCATTTGCAGCCTTGAAAGTAGATATTGCAACATATTCGCAGCTAGGTGAAGTCCTTGTAGTGGGTGATTTCAATGCTAGGACTGCAAGTGAGCAAGCTAGCATTCTTTGTTGTAAAGATGATTGTGACCCTATTTGGCTTACAGAGGAAAGTAATCATTAGTGGGAAAGAATTTCAGAGGACAACGGCTACAATCTCTTTGGTGAACAACTGCTTACTCTATGTGGGGCCTTTGATTTAGTCATTTGTAATGACTTGACTAGATGGGCAAAGTCCAGTAATTTCACTTGCAATACTTACACTGGAGGAAGTGTGGTAGATTATGTAATTTTCTCGCATGGTTTGTGTGAGAAAATGGAGGAATTTTTTATTGGAGATCAGTTGTGGGTCTTGAAATCAAATCACAAGACAATTTATTTATGTTTCTCTTGGATTGGAAGGAAACAATTAGAATCAAAAATTCAGCATGTCCAACAAAATCTCCCACAGGGCATAATTATTTTGAACCTAGAAAATTGTAATACCTTCAAAATGACACTCAAGAGGCTCTTCGAGAAGGGGAAAATTACAATTCACATTCTTCATATTCATGAATTAGCACATTTAATTCAATGTGCACTTGCAAAGTGCAAAAGAGAAAAAATTAATAAGTTTGAAACAAATTTCTTTCCGATTAATGCTTGGTTTGAAGAGGAATGCAAAAAGGCAAGGAGGATGTGGAAAGAGTCAAACAAGGACAACATAAAGCTAAAAACTTAGAAGCATTTATTAAGCAAGAAAAAGGTCGATTTCATGGTTTCAAGGAGGGAAGAACTAATCTTCCTTGGAAAATATAATCCCAAATTATTTTGGAAGGAGCTCCAACCGAAAAAGATACAAATTGGAAATAATATTATAGCTTCTAAACGGTTTTACTATGAAAGACAACTCTATGAGAAGGTTCCCAAGGTTGACCCTCCCCCCTTGGTTAACACTGATACTGAACTCTTCACGATACAAGAGGTAGAGATGAGTATCAAGAAGTTGGGTGTTGGAAAAAAAATACTTAGCTGAACTCCAAGCAGAATATCTAAAGTGGTGCTCAAAGACTCTTGAACCTCACATTACAAAAATCTTCAACAACATCATACAACAAGGACTCCCCACATATTGGACAACTAGTCTGGCAATACCTCTTTTTAAGAGCAGTGATGTCAATAATCCCTCCAATTATAGGACCATCATGATAAATGCTTTGTTTGCAAAGCTATTTGGAAGCATGCTAGAAAACAAAATTAAAAAGTGGGCAAAAGAAAGAGATAAGTGTGCTAAAGGGCAAGAAGGTTTTAGACCTAAACATTCCACAGTTGATCATTGTATAACTTTAAGGCACATCATTGCAAAATATTGGGAGAAAAAGGAAGAAGCCTTTTTATGCTTTGTTGATTTCAAAAAAGCATTTGACTCAGTTCCTAGGGATAAGCTTTGGTAGAAAATGGAGGAACTTGGGGTTCCTAAACATTTGAGAACCGCTATGCATAGGCTATATGAAGAGGTGAAAGTCAAAATTAGAACTTCAGTAGGGATATCTGAAAGTTTTAGAAACGATATCAGGGTCAAGCAAGGTTGCCCACTGTCTCCTACCCTTTTTTATTTATATATCAACAAGCTTGAGGAGTGGTTAAATTCACAAGGGTGTGATGGCATCTATTTGGGCAAGTTTGTTATAAGGCTTCTTTTGTAAGCCAATGACCTTTTTCTGATTGCTAAATCGGCTCTTGGTTTGCAAGAGCACTTACTATCCCTTAATAATTTTTGTAGAAGTGCGGGGATGCAAGTCAATATCAGCAAAATGAAAGTAGTGGTCTTCTCTAAGAAAAGAAAACATAACCAACATAAGTTCTACTTTTAAGACATCATTCTGGAAGAAGTTGCGGATTACAAATACCTCAAAATTGACTTCAACAAAAATCTAAGTTGGAATGGTTGTAGAAATAAAATAACTTTGGAGGGTTGGAAAGCATTTTATGCTTTTCAAAATAGGTGTAGAGAGGCAAAGTTATGGGATTGGAAAATGACTCAAACTATTTTTGGGCTTCTAGTGATTCCGGTGATTCTCTATGGTTTTGAACTATGGGCTAGCAATACATCTGACATGCAGTGGAGATAAATTGAGAAAATTCAAAAGCACTTGATTACAAACAAATTTAAGATTAAAAGTGTAGTTCCTTATGATATCTTGTTAAGTGAAACAAGGACTGCTCCTATTGAAGCAATTGCTATGGTGCGAGTCATAAGGAATTAAAAAAAAAAATTGAGCAAATGGAAGAGGGTAGATGTTTTAAGGTTTCCTTTAATGATAGATTGTGCAAGAGCAAAAAAACTTGGATGCAGTGAAATAACAAATGATTTAGTAAATGGGTTATTTGCTTGAACACGTGTCCCATAAACAACAAAGAGATAAAAACTTTTGTTATGGAAAAGTTCCAGAAGCATACTTGGGATAAGGAGCTAGGAAGAAAGAAAAAATACTATATTGAAGTGTCTAATCCCTCTCATAGTCATCAACCAAAAGCATACATAGAGGCCAATATCTCTTGGAGAGCCAAAATTCTTTTTTCTCAGTTACGGACTAATTCTCATCAACTCTATTGTGAAATGGGGCACTGGAAAAGGCAAAAGGAAGTGTGGGAGGAAAGAGTATGCATTTTTTGTTCTTCCGGAAAAATGGAAATAAAAAATATTTCATTTTAGAATGTGAGGCCTTCAAAGAAAATAGGGAAAGTTATGTAGATATGCTGGAAGCTAGCTCTTGGGATACTCTATTTAGCGAGGGGTTTGTCGAGAAGCTGGGAGCATTTATTTTTAAGCTTCACAGAAAAAGGGCCAAATACATCAACCAGATGAAGAAGAAACCTATCTCATAGGCTATCTTTAGCCTTGTGGACATTAAAATAATTTCTTTCTTTCTTTCTTTCACTATCTGTAAAAATATGCTTTAAAATAATATATTGTTTCAATTTTATTAAAAAATAATGTAAATATACTTTTTACCATATAAATTAAAAGCTAGTAAATATAGACATTAATTTGTAATAAATATCAAACACTTATATAATATATTTACATGTTAAATTTAAAAAAAAAATAGTAAAACCAACTAAATTGTAACTTTATTATTATTATAATTATAGAAAACCAATATATACAATTACAATTAAATAAAGGGAAATAGATTTTAACCATGGAGATTTTACTTCCCACTTTACATGAAGATTATTAGTTAATTGTTTTTTTTTTTTAATTATATTAGTTTGTTGAGAAATTTTGTGTTGATTAGAATAGTAGTATCCAATATATTTAAAACAAAATCAATTACTCACTTTTATCCATGTCTATTGCATGAAAATATTTAAAATTTACATAAATCTATAAATTAAATTTAAAATAATATTTTGTTAGGGTGGTTTAGGTAAACTTGACTCGGTCAAGTTACTGATGGTTTTCTAGCTCCATGTTCACAAGAACCCATGGTTTTTCCCATTGTATTCATCTCTAATCTAACCTATCTAAAGGCAGAAAGGATCTAGGTAAATTGGTCATTGTGGCCTTTGAGATCCCAAGCAAGGGTGTCTTTAGACACCACTACTTCTCTCAATGTTTCGTGATCCTAACAACTGGTATCAATGTTGTAGCCAGAGTTATTATCTATGCTGATTAGAGCTTGGTGATTATCATAGCTATGCAACTGAAGCGTGAATGGCCTGGTAAAGTATGTGCATAGATGGTTCTATAGGAAAAATAATCTACATGGGAGTTAATTGTTGTATAATGAGACGAGACAATCGCTTGCAGTGAAAGGCTATGATGGCCATGATGTAGGAGAATGATGCCCACAAAATTGTTAGAAGTTGTATTAATGAGAGATTGTGTGGATCTAGTGAGTGGAAATGGTGTTGGAAGAACAAGTCGTGTTCGAAGCCCATGTCAAGGTATGGATCATCAAATCTAGAGATGTAGCGAGAGAGTGGTTGTATGGATGAGAAAATGGAGATGGAGTCAATGGTTTCAGGACAATGAAATAGCCAGTGTGTGATGAGAGTTATAATGTTATGATAACACCAATGATGTGTAAACACCCTAAGGTCTTTGGTCCAAGGAAAGCGTATTTCCCCAGGAAGTTGTAAGACTTGTTGTTTAGGCATACATGTTGTGCAGGAGCATAGATTGTTGTAAGGCCTTAAGACTTTAATCATACATACATGTAGTGCAATGGCACATGGAGTCATCAAGTTGTGGAATGGACCACCTCAATAGGTACCAAGGGTGGTAGGTGTACTAGTATCCTATCTTAAGGGGGGAGGGAATGTGAGATCTCAGATGAGATGGCTAATGAATGATTGTGACTAGGTTAATATTCCCAAGTCAAGTTCAAGGGGGGATTGTTAGGGTGGTTTGGGTAAACTTTATTCGATCGAGTTACCGACTGTTTTTTAGCTCTAGATTTATGAGAAGCAATGGTTTTCCCTATGATATTAATCCTGAATGTAGCCTATGTAAAATGAAAAAGCCTTCAAATAAATTGGTCAAAAGTATCTTTAGACACCAACACTTCTTTTAGTGTTTTATAATTCTAACATATTTTAAAATGTATATTAGTGAAAATTACCTTTTATTAAAATTCAATATATTTTGTATTGTAACATTGTAAACCTTTGAAAACAAAATTTCTATAGGATAAGTCTTTTTATAGGATTAAATCATTTTCACGGCCATACCTTTCATACTCATAATCATCATTGATTTTTTATGGACATTATATATATATATATTATATATTATTATATATATATATTACTTTATATATATATATATATATATTATATATATATATTATATATATATTAATTATATATATATATATAATATATTTATAATATATATATAATATATATATTAATTGAAATTATATCCCAACAAAAGCTTCCTCCTAAAGTGATTTTTTTAATCCAACATTCATCCAAAATTAATGAATGATATTTGTAACAAGTATAACTTGCATTGTAATTTGAAAAATAACGATTAAATAATATATTTCTTTAATTCTATCAATAAACCATAATTCAACGTACTTCTTACTAGGTATAGTGATATAAATATAAATCGTTAATAAACATTCATTAGTATCAATTTATAATAAACATCAAAACACTACTTTATAATACCTATATAATAAAAATCATAAAACTAACTAATTAATAACCACTTTATTATTTATTATTATTATTAATTAATTATCATAAAAAATAAATATATATAAATTAAACATATACATAATTAAAAAAACATGGAGATCAGAGACCATAACTCACTGCGGCCACAGTAACTGCATTCTTTTTACCCCATGTTTTACTATTGGTACCATTCCTTGGAACACTGTCACTCCCTGCTAGCTGTTATACCCATTTTTTGATTGTTGCTTCCCCTGGCGGTTATAGCTGCCCCAATCCCACTAAAACATGGAGGACATGGACCATGATGCGATCGATTACACTGCTGACACTAACCCCGACCAGAAAATCTTTCGGCAACCTAACCCTACGCTGGCACTAACCGTTCCCCATAACCTAGCTGCCTCATTCTGCACCGGCTCACCTCTTATGGTTACCTTGCCCGAAACATTTGCCTCCAGCTTTCATTTCGACAGTCTCTCCATCGATTCACCAAACTTAGACTGCCCACCTCTCTCTCCGGTGATCCTTCACCTATTAGACGCATGCTCACCCTCCTCTTTGCCCTTCAAACCCTCACCTCCTAGTGAATACCTTCGTGCATCTCACATCCCCTCCACTTCGGAACCTACCCCTCCTGATGCGCTTGTGCAGCAACCCCCGATAGATACTCCATCAATCACAGAGGTGATAGTATCCACAACCTTACCTTTATGGTGTTTCGAAACCCCGATTGTCAAAGTCTATCACTCTGCACATGGCTCTTAGAAAGAGACACAGGGTACACCAAACCCTCTATTGGACCACCCTATAATGCTCAAATCAGGAAAACGGAAGACCAAGTGTGTGAAAGCCTCCGGGAAGGACTTCACCCTCACGTTCAGCGAAGGTCTCAACATGGGCGAGGTGGTTAACATGGCCGGGAAAGTCCTGGTGGGCAAGGTTAGAGGCCGTGCCTACACTACTGAACAACTCAGTCGTTGGGTCAAAGAAATCTAGGGAAATACCTTCAAGGACCTCCCCGGAGTGCAGATTCTTCCCCATGGCTGGTTTGCACTGCATTTCTCTCTGGAAGAATTTACCACCCTAGCTCTATCTCATTACTGACACATTGAAATGGCCCCAGTTTTACTGAAATGATGGAACCTGCTCTTCGACCCTGAATGAGAGCAGATTGGCGTCAGGCCACTTTGGGTCAGATTATCTGGGCTCCCACTGCAATACTGTTATGAAGATGTCTTCGTTCGCATTGGAAATTCCTTGGGCACTTATTTGGATTACGACAAATCCTACATTCAATCTAGGAACAGAACATTAGCCCACATCCTAGTGCACTTGGACACAAGAGAAGGTTTGGAGGAGAAAATTACACTGCAATGGTGGCATTTTACTAGAATCCAAATCCTCGATTATGAAGGTGTCCCCTTCATATGCCGAAGGTGCCACAAAGTTGGGCATCTATACAAGGAATGCCCTCTGGTAAGTAAGGACATGGACCCTTCTATGGGAGCTAAAGATACTGTAGGAAATAACACTACCCCCACCCCAGGGTCGACTCCACCAGCTATCGTGAAAAAAATCGGATTGACAACACCTACATTCCAGGATGCATCCAGCGGACCTCATCCCCCATCCCCGCCGATGATCAGATCGCGGGCTACTGCAGAGGCTGCTCGCACATTGGGTACTCCTCCTTCCCCAATCTTTGCTTTTATTTCTATACTTGCATTCTCTTCATCGCATGTGCACTCTGCATCTACACTGGATAACACCTTCACCTCCATTCCCTATCCCTTAATCCATCTATCACCAACTTTCTCCACCACCCCCCATCTTTTCCCCCTAGACCTTCCCCCTATCCCCTCATGCACCCCTTTCTTCCCCTCTAATACTACGCACCCTTACAACCTAAGGTCTCCTATTTCCACACCTCAGGATGGAAAATTCCCATCTGGACTAGGTCTTTTTCCCTCCCCTCTGACCCACAAACCTATCCGTGGCTGAAAGCCACACCTATCGAAAGATATTCTAATAGCAGGGGCAGAAGTTGCCTCAGGCAAACAAGCCTCTCTTGACTGGGTACTTAGAGCATCGAACACCCCTGCATAGTTTCCCCCATGAAGTGGATCTCCTTCAACTGTAGGGGCATGGCTAGCTCGCCTAAAAAACTAGCCCTCAGAAGACCTTTTGAATCTGAGCCTTTAGACATCATTTTTCTACAAGTAACTTTGGGAGAAGCTAACCTTATCTCCTGTACATTTGGCTCCCTGAAACATGGCTGGACATTTCAATCCTTGGATGTAATTAGGTATTCAGGCAGTTTGGCCTTGGGATATAACCCTCGCACCATAAACTTGAGGACATCCTGGGGAGGGGACGGTTTCATCGATATGGATATCTTCTCATCTGAGTTGGGAATGGACCTCCACATTATCAATGTATATGGACCTTGTCATAATAGAGAGGCCTACTGGAATCGACTTCTCAACTTATCAATCACGTCCTTGGAAAATCTCATCATCGGCGGTGACCTAAATTTCTCCATTGGATATGGAGAATCCTGGGGGACCAATGCACAAGTGGACAGGTTAACTGAAACTATGGAGATACTGCTGGAATAGCATCATCTGACAGAAATCCCAATGATCAAGCCCCTTCCCACTTGGAGGAATCAGAGAATAGAAGAAGTTGCATTGGCTAGAACGCCGGATAGATTCCTAATCAAGGACCCTCTGATTCAAAAGCTATCCCTCTACAGACAATGGGTGGGTACAGGTGGGATATCAAACCATTCCCCCATATTCATGGAGATCTCGGGACCCCATACAAAACCAGGGGAACCCTACAAATTTAAATCCACCTAGTTAAAAGACCCATCCTACATCCAAATGATAAATGATTACTGGTGACTCCATGTGCCATCCAAAGGAAGAACTTGGGTTGAAGGATTATGATGCAACCTCACAATGCTAAAAAAACTCTCTATTCAATGGGCCAAGGAAAAAAGCAAGAGAGATGATAATACCCTCAATTCTGTAGAGAAATCTCTGGCTTCATTACAGGACGAGCAGAACAGAGATTTTTCATTTGTTGATTCCAAGGCTTAGCTTATTGAACTAGAAAATCAGAAGATCAAAATTCTAAAGGATCAGGAAGAAACTTGGCGACTCCGAATTCGAGTAATCTGGTTGCAAGCAAGGGATGAAAACACAAAGTTTTTCCAAAATTTTGTAAAAGGAAGGAAAATCTCCAATAATATCTGGCAGATGCCTATGGAAGATGGAAGCATAGAAACTAACTCCAGACAACTCTCACGGTTGGAGAATTCACACTTTAGAGATATCTTCATGGCTCCCTGAGAGGCAACCATTGCTGAAATTGTCTGAATTGCAGGGCATTCCCCAGATTTGTGGATAAGGACTTGATTGGGGATATCATTTCCCTGGTCACACAGGCAGAACTAGAAGGTATACTAAAATGGTTCAAGAAAGACAAGAGTCCAGGGTTGGATGGATGGACTATTGAATTCTTCCTTGCCTTTTATGAACTCATTGGACTTGATCTACTTAAGGTGGTGGAAGAATGCAGAACAACTGGGCAAATGTACCAGCCCATAAATTCTACCTTCATTGCCTTAATTCCTAAATCTGACTCCCTTGCATCCTTCAATGATCTTCGGCCTATCTCCCTCTGTAACTTCTTGTACAAAATCATTGCCAATATCATTGCAAATTGGCTACGTCCAATCCTTTGTACACATCTCCTCCGAACAATTTTCCTTTCTTTAGAACATACAAATACATGAAGCAGTTGGAACTGCACAAGAAGCCCTACACTCTATCAATCACAAAAAGATCAAAGGATTCATTCTCAAAATTGATCTTCCCAAAGCTTTTGATAAGGTCAGCTAGCTTTATGTCAAAGTGATCCTCACCCATCTGGGCTTTCCTCCTCCCTTCATCCACTAGATCATGTGCTATATTAACTCAACATCCTTCAATGTTCTCATTAATGGTTCTACCTCGAATTTCTTTCATGCTGAGAGAGGCCTTCGACAAGGATGCCCTCTTTCCCCACAGCTCTTCCTGATTGTTATGGAGGGCCTCAGCAGACTCATTGCAACATTAAAGAGGGAGGGACGATTACATGGGATACAAATGAATGATCTCTGCCATCTCACCCATCTACTTTTTGTTTATGATGTCCTTTTTTCCCTCGATGGTAGCCTCCAGGATTTATCTACTTTCCACGATATTCTTAAAATCTTTGAAAAGGCCACCACCATGGAAGCAAATCATACCAAGTCCACCATTACTCTCTCATATATATCACCCCAGGAAGCCAGAGCTGCACACCAATTCTTTCCCTTCCAACAACTTCACTTGGAGGACGGCCTAAAGTACATGGGATTCTGGCTTAAGCCCCATTGCTATCGCATTGCGGATTGGATTTGGCTTGTAATTAAGATTGAGAAGAGGTTGGAAAACTGGAACCATCGATTCCTCTCAAGGGAAGGTCGACTTGTCTTGACATTGGCTTGGATGACATTGGCTTGGATCCCTAAAGGAATTCTTTCCTGCATACAAAAGATTTGTTGTAGATTCCTTTGGAATGGATACAAAGAGGGAAATGCATGGGTCAGATGGAAACAGATCGCTCTACAAAAAAATGGGGAGGGTGGGGCTTAATAGACCTCTCAGCATTTGCACGAGCACTAGTAGCTAAGATGGGATGGTCCTTGCTCACTTCACAAAACCTCTGGACTGAAGTCACATATCATAAATACATTTTGCCTCAACATCTCATGGACTAGATACGCATACCAACTTGGCCAAATACTGGGATATCTATTGTTTGGAAATCCTTCCTCCATTCTATGCCCAGCATTCATGAGGGCCTTACATGGAAAATCAATGAGGGCAAGATGGCTCGAATAGCATGGAACCATGGTCCGGTGGGGGCAAAATGTAGCATTTACCTCCATACCTCATACAATACTTGAACCAGAGGCAGATTAAGGTGATCGTCCAGATTGCAGACATGGAGAACAACTCCATTCTTGAACAAGCCTGGTTATCTACTCGACATCTGGGCATTCTCGAGCACTGGCACCAGAATTGGGAGGGTTATATAAATGCCCTCAACAAAGCACATGTTCGCATAATGGAGGGACCTGATGAACTCATTTAGACCCCAGCTAAACATGGGAAATACTCTCCCAAAGCGGGATACCCAAACCTGCTAATGGATCATAAACCACCTGCTCTCCTAGATCGGTGGGAAAAAATCTAGAAACTCAAAGCACCCCCATGAGCTAGACTCTTTATGTGGAATGTGCTAAAAAAAAGACACCCACAGGTGAAAATCTTATGTGCATATCACAATTTGGGCTGCACTGGTGTGTCTTCTATACACAAGTGGTGGAGACAAATGAACACCTTTTTATAAATTCCCCTCTCACTGTTCAGTTGTGGCAACAAATAACTCACCTCCTCACCAAGCAAGGCAGATGGTACGACATCTCGATCGCTGAAGAATGGAACAATTGGAATATTGAGCACATGGAAAACAAGTCTCGGTGCTTACCTCTACTCATTTGTTAGAAGATCTAGCTGACTAGAAATAACATCATTTTTAAAGGATTATGGACTCGATGGCCACTCATTACAGCAAAGATTGTTGATGCATATCATGAAATCCCTGAGGAGACACATACCACTATAGCTCAACCACATGCCCCAGAAATTATAGATCGATCCATCCCGTGGGCAAATTTTGATGGAGCAGCCCAATCTCATGGATGTGGGGGAGGCTTTCTTCTACACCTATCTGATCAGCACCATTAACAAATCAATATGGGTCTAGGGGAGGGAATGAACAATTTTGCAGAACTGATTACACTTAGACATCTATTGCATTTTGCACTAGCACACTCATGCAATAATATTCAGATATATGGGGACTCCAAAACCATCATAAACTGGTTCAACAACATTAATAATTTTCATGCTCATACACTTAGAAACATACTAGATGAGATTGTGGTTTACAAGGCCCAATTTAACTCTATCATCTATCAACACATTTACAGGGAACATAACAGGCTACTGACAAATTATCCAAGGAGGCCTTGACACAACCCAGAGGTCTGTGGATAATACAGGAACAACAGGGAGAAGAAAAATATTAGTATTACCATCGGCCATTCATTGATAGAGCATAACCTTGGGTGGACAGGGCCTAAATTTTTGATGAAAATTACAGCACAGTAATGTATGTATATATTTATGTTTATTAATATGTTTTTATTTCTGCAAGCAACTCAGTACACCCTATGTGGTGAATATGTACAACACCTTATTTGTTTTTGGTATGGCTTTGGCACATATTTATATTTTGATAGATATATTGACCTGGCTTCAGCTAGCAGTTAATGCATATGCCAATGACATCTACTATATGTAATTTTTCAAAGTAATGGAAGATTACGATTTTTCCCTGGGAAAACCGAATTAAAAAAACATGGAATGAGATTTATAACCATAGAGATTTACCTCCCACTTTACCATGGAGATTATTAATCTGTAAATAATCTTTGTTACAATACAATGGGCTTATTCCATGGCTTATTAATACCACATGCCCAAAAAATAATAATTTACTTCATGTGAAACTTGTTCATATGACATTTTTTTAATTAATCGATTTAATTAAAAGAGAAAAAAATGATATAACTACTTTGGAGATAAATCTTAGCCATTGATTTGTGTATACTACTATGAATATTATAGAATATTTAGTGGAGGTTAAATCCCTACCATCCACCTAATAGTTATTGATAATTACACTATAAGGTGTTCCCTTTGGGAAGAACTCCCCTAGTTTCCACTATGCACTCCTTTGCACCATCAGATCCAATGTTAGACGATTGAAAGTTCTTCCACTATTAGATGTCAATGCTTAAACTATCAACTAATTCTTTATTTGTGCAATCGTTCAACTTATTGATCTTTATTATAACCCATAAATATTGCAGGTACTCACTATTTTGAAAACCAACGTTCCTCGTCACTATTTTGAAAGTCAAGGTTTCTCCGAGAATCGAACACAACCATATCAAGTACACCAAGCTTTGTGACATTCCTCATGGATTAACAACTTTTAGGGGAAGAGGAAGTAGGAGGGCACAGATTTAGAACCGATCGAAATCCCACCGTGATCAAAGCTTCTGCTGAAACTTGTGCAGGGAAAGAGCCCTGTCATTGGAAATGCCAAATGAAGAGATTTCCATGTGTTGTTTTCGGTGGAATTTAGGGCCATAATGGAGCCCCATCTTCCGATAGAATACTTGGGCAATGTTGTGGTACCAGGGTATGCGATATAAATGGTGAAAGAGCTTCCATCCAAGCCATTCTCTACCCTGGTGCATAATGTCCAGAAAGGGTTGTCAAGAATAGGCAAGGATTATGTTCGATCTATGATAGACTAGATGGAAGTCCACAAGGGGGTACCATGTGCAATGAACAATTTTTCTGTGGTTGCATGGTGGAGGTTGTGGTTAGAGGATGCAGAATATTCATGGGGAATTCTGCTCCATCTAGCCCTGTGATTAGCCATTATGTGGAACTAGACCTGTTGCTCACCAACCTGAACCAAGTGGGTTGTGGAAGTGGTGGTTTCGATGTTGCCATTACTCTCCAACCTCGTCAATAATTCTCGCGCTTCGACCAGTTATTCCAACTTCATAATCACATCCTGTTCCCATCCATCCACTCTTCTGGGAGAATGACAGTTGTGATTACATTGTTCTATTATTTCCATTATTTTTGTCTAGTTATATCTGCACCTTTTTTTAACGTGAAGAGAAGTTTTATTGTAAATTTATATGGAAAGTCATGTCTAATGGATTTTTGTTGTTTCCACTGTTGTTTTTCTCCATTAATATATATGATATGTTGTTCCTCCTCCTACACCGAGCAGAAGAAAATATCTAGAGAGACGAACTGAGAGTTGTAAAAATTTGGCGGTGATGGCACGGAAGAGATCTGTGCGCGTTACTCTGATGATGGAATTCAAATATCCTCTGAATGCCCTTAGATCGTCGCACGAACATGCACCATCTTTCATTGTACCTTTCTAACTCCATAGTTTAATGGACACTAACAAAACAATTGTGGAAGGATAGAGAAAGCATTAGAATATTTGTTGTTAACACAAAAATGATATTTGTTGGCATTACATTGAAGTTGATGACAATGAGATCCTGGCCAAAGAGGATCGATACTATAAATGTTGATTGATAGAGACTAGAAAGAAAGATGCTGAGAGAGAGAGGCTCGAAGTGAAGAGCTCGAGATAAGCAGTCATTTGATTCAAGTTTAGAAGTTTGAAATGTTGCCGGAACGAATTTCATTAACCTATTTCTCTTAAAAAATTTAGTGATTAAAATATTAAGTTAAAAATGTATTTATGTTAGCTTATGTTTGGATTTTATTTTTTTAATATAAATATAAACTTTTTATTATATAGATTAATATAAGGTATAGAATTCATTTCACATTTCACATTTTCTGATATAATAATTCAATTGTTTTTTTTTTCCACAAGTATTCTAATCTCTAAACTATGGTGTTTGTAGGATTGATTGTCACCAACTCAAGTTACTATGGCTTTAAAATGTTAAATCTTTGCTAAATTGTTGAAGAATATAGTAAGATGGTTTTATATAGATAATTTTTTTTGTTATATTGGTATTTGACACACTTGTTAGTCTATTTCATAGGCATAACTTCTTGATGATTTTCACCTAGGCATGCTAGTTATATGCGACATTATTTCTTGGTAGAGGTGTGGGAAAAAAAAATCTATGACTAGTTTCAACAAAAAGAATTTGTTTTCAATTGGAAGTACAACCTATGTTCCATTATATAACAAAATTGACACTTTGTGATTAAGAATAAATTAACATTAGGTATTTAAAAAGTAATAAGAGGAAGGTAAATGAGGTCCATAGTAATTAATGTGATTTTTTGTACTATTTTTATTTAAAATAGTAATTTTTATTTTTATTTTTATAAATGAATATTGTTAAATGTGTAATTGGGTAAAATACATATTAAAATGACATTCCACAGACCATAATGCAGTCTTTCCTCCTCTGCTCAACAACATTTTCCCTCCTCAAGTAGCGAAGGCTTGCTCTCGCACCATCACTGGAAGCCGCTGTTGGCTGCTCAGTTGCATGGACGTGGGAAATGGGTATCATTTCTCCCAAATGATGCACTGCAATTTGATTCCAGCTTAGAATTCCTCAACTCTCTCTCCGCATAGCCATTCTTATGATTTCCCCACTAATAACTATGTGACGAATTCTGCCATGGCTTGCATCTGCCACCGCATGTGAAGCAGAAGAGGGGGTAGTCGTGGCAGAAGCATCTGTCCTCCTACTACATCTAAACCTGCATCTACCTCCCTATCCTCTTCTCCTAACATTTCAAATCCATATAGCACCTTCTCGGGCCGGTATCCTGATACCCTCAGTGGCAGAGGATGGGCTTAGCTCCAGGGTGCCTGCAGGATGGATACAGTTGTTCATACGACCAATTTTCCCCTTCCCCCTCACCCCGCTCCTCACACGACTCAATTTCACTTTCGTAGCACTCTTCATAGGCCTGTTATCACCGCCACAGTCACCATCACCTTCTCTAAGGAAACCGACCCGCAGGACACTCCACTAGAGAACAATGGTGAGCAGTAGAGGGCTGCTCAAAGGAATAGGAGCGGCCGAGACCCAGGTAAGTAGCAGTTGGTTGAGGACCTTGCCACCCCGCATGGAAAGGAGTTGGTTGGCAGTCAGCCGGTTATCGAAGGCAGAGCTGGAGACATGAAGGCAACCGATAGCAGAGCATGAGACACGTCCGGCCTGCATGCAGCAGAAGGTAGCTCTGCTGGCACTCAACCAGCTAATGGAATTCAGTGCGGCACGTCAGCAGAGGAGGAGGAGTGGTAGAAGTATGTGTGTCTTATCGAGGAAGAGCCTTCCCCAGACGACCTCCAGGAGGTCCATCACGATTGACACTTGGTAGCCAGGTGTCGCCCTTCTGCCAGCTGGCATTTTCTTATGATGATTGGATGATTTATGTTATGTCATGTTGTGTAAAAACTTTCCTTCTGGTTGTTTTTCTGCTATGTTTGGTATTTTTTGTCAAAACTGGTAACCCTTGTGTGGGTTTTTTTCTGCCTTCACAGACTGGTTTCCCCATCGATGGGGCAGTCACACTTAGACTGTTATATTATTTGACAAACGTTGTTCAGCACTATTGAGGCCAGAGCCTCATTATACTTTTATTATGTTTCATATCAATAGAATAGTTTTACCTAGAAAAAAAAATGTCGTAAAGGTTTTAGTTTATTAAATACTTTAGTAAGTTATTTAAAATAATTGAAATATAATATTGTAAAAGAATTATAAGCTATAAAATATAAATAATATAAAATATTGATAATGATAATGGTAATGATGAAAATGTTAATATTTATAAAGAGTTATCGATTTAAAAAATAAATAAAAATAAAAAATAAATTGGTTTATTTTATATATTTTTATTTTATGTTAAAAAAAAATAGATTTTTTTAATTATTATAGTTTTGATAAATTAAAAAATCAGAAAGGTTAGTATTTTCCCAAGAAAAAATCGTAGTTTTTATTATTATAAATTATTGAAAATTACATGTTGTAGTTGTTTCATAAGTAACCTATGCTAAAATTGTGGCCATCAATGTCACTGTACTATATGATGACTGATATGTAGTTCTTAAATAACTGTAACCGATCAAAATAGATACCATAATAAATATACAAGTAGGAGTCCTAATATTCAAAATAAATAAGCAAAAAAAATTCTATCAGATATGTGTCATGCAGCCTCTTCCATATGTTGTTGATGAGCAATGAAGGATCTATGGTAGTACTGATAGAAGTCTCGACCATCATGTTCCTGTATCAACCAATGACCACAAGGTTATTGCATAGCCTCCTTGGAAAGTCTATCAGAAATATGGTTCCTTTCCATGTATATATGACAATAGGTGATAAATTCAAATTGTACTTTTATTGTGATAAGTTTGTCCAACAAATTTTTTAGTTTGTGCACATGACATTGAGACTGTAGATTGAACCAATTAATAACAAGTATGGAATCACCAAAAATCTACAATTGTCAGCAACCTTTCTCAAGGAAGAAAATAAGAAGAGGCCTGAGACTATTAAGTTTCAAGTAGTTATTTGTTCCCATGCCTAAACCCATCTTCATTAAATTGTAATAATGATCTTCAGATAGATACAGAACTCCACCACTGCCACATCCAATATTTCGAGCTGAACAATCAAAGTAAGCCAAAGGGATTGTTTTGTCAATGGTTTCAAGAATAATGGTACGATTATGTTGAGGGTTTTTTCATTCGGGATAAAATTATATAAGGCTTCAATATGAGAACATATGGATATCCAATCAGGGCTCTTATCTTGAAATATATTGATTCTGACCTAACCATATTCCCCAACACACTAATAAAGGAAGGTTGTGAAGCTTTAGTGGATGAGCACTTTTCCACCATGATTCCCAAGCATATTTTAGGGAGTCTCCCTGCCACTTATTATTGACCGCTAATGATTGATATATTTGATTCCAAATGTGTTGTACTAATGAGAAATGCAAGAACAAATGCTCAATTGAATCAAATTTATTCTTTCACAGAGAACACCGAAAGGGGCCCTAAAGGATCGATGTTGTAGATTGTCTTATGTTGGCACCTTGTTACACAATATGCACCACATAAATGACTTGGTTTTTGCAAGGCCTTTTAATTTCCAGATGGGGTGCCACCATAATACATATTGATCTGGCTCATGATCAACATAAATGTAAAGGTATCCTACTTTAGGAGTATATCTACCATGTGCGAATATAGCCCATACAAGTTCATCCTCTCGATCATTTATCGTTACACGAGTCTAGAAATGTTAGTATTAAATATAAATATTTTTAAATAATAAATTAATGTGGTGTATGTATTGTACTCTAAGAGAGTGTTTTTTTATTTAACTCTCTTAATATATAAATATAACAAAGTACTTTTATCCAAAAATATTTTAGAAAGTTGTATAATAGGTTTTACTTTATAATTCTTGTGAATTTATATTTATTTTAATAACGATTTTTTTAATTTATATATATATATATATATATATATATATATTAATATATATATATATATATATATATAATTACTTCATTATAAAAAGGTTGAGGAGATGGAGCTCCACGAGTCTACTCCATTATGGCTAAGGAAGCCTTAGCATCTTGGCACTGAGTTTCCACGATGATTCTCAGTCTCGTTCTACATCATTGAGATATGGTTGAAGCTTATTATCACCGTTTCCCAAGTGTTATTTGTGTGTCTCCATTGCTTCCTCAAACTCATTGCACGAATGTGTTTTGTTGGGTCGTTGGTGCAAGGGTAAGACAAGAAGGCTTGTGCTACATGTCTGTGTTTCAAGCTATTGCACGGGTAAGATGAGAAGGCTCCCATCACTTAGGCTTCCACCTGCAATGGGTGCAGTCTCCATTGGCCTCGTATGGAATGGTGTGGATTACTCCGGCGCAAGTCGTGCATCCTCACTTTGGACACCCTTATATTGCAACAGGTTGGTCCTCCATCATTGCTAGTGGAAACATTTGGAGGGATATCAAGTGGGTATTTTGTTTGTTGTGTGGTTCAATGCATGCACAATGATTTCCCCAAAAAAATTTGTGAAGAAGGAAGAATCAATCCCTCTTTTGGACATCAGGTTTTCCTCCTTGGTGAAAAAGGATGTTAGATATCATTTTCGGGATT
Organism: Pinus taeda; assembly: GCA_000404065.3. Lineage (NCBI taxonomy): Eukaryota > Viridiplantae > Streptophyta > Pinopsida > Pinales > Pinaceae > Pinus > Pinus taeda. The sequence continues at coordinate 177,017 of APFE031268429.1, forward strand.
CAACTATGTTAAGTAAGTCATTCGTCTATGACCATTTCCATGAGAGATAGTTGTAACTGACTAATTTATCATGATTTTTTAATAGTCCACTTAGCACTCATTGCATTGGGTGATGCTCAAGGGGTGAAGAAGTGGGATTGAAACTAGTGAAATAAATCACATAGTGCCAATCATCACTTCCAGGGCTTGCACCCGGTAACCAGGACTTCCCAGGAGGTCACCCTTCCCAGATTGCCTCTGGCTCAAGTGCGCTTAACTATGGAGTTTTCCCCACAATCAAGCCCACTTAGCTTGCTACCCCATTTGCAAAACCTTATCAAGTATTGTGCCTCATGAACCATTCAAGTAGACTTCCCTTCACTCTACTTGAAAAAGGATGTGGCAACTTGGAAGGAAAAAAGGTTATTAGGAATGTTTAGGGGCTTGTGGCCAAATTGTGAAGTAGTTGAAGATTGTGTTTCTATCAATTGGGAAAATCATGAAACCATGAGCATTTACTGTTGTAGAAATGGGTATTACACAATTTTTTTTTCAGAAATAGGAAGAGAGAGACCACATCTATAAGTTAGGTACTTATTTCATGGGTACCAAAGGTTTGTTTCTCACTCGTTGGCCTTCACAATTTTATACAATGATGGAAATTTCATTCACACCTGTGTCGATAACATTTTCATTTAAACCTCTTCTTTGTTGGGGCAATGACATTTTTAAGGCTATAGAAGACAAACTAGGCCAATTTATTACCAATGATATGGAAAATTGAAGCAATGTTTCATGTGCTAGAATTTGTGTTGAAATGGATTTCTCAAAAGGCCTCCCTGAGGTGGTTAAGCTAAATTTGGATGATTGGTCTCACCTTTAGGCTCTAGATTTTGAATAGTTTCCTTTCAAGTGTAATCTATGCCATGATTATAGACACTTTGTGAAAAACTGTCCAAAAGATTTAGGTTCTCAAAATTCTCCAAAACCATTGCCTCCTCCTAAAGAAGAGCGAGGAGAAAATAGGAAAGGATTCATTCCAGTTAAAAGGAAACATAAGAAGCTTGGAAATAAGAAGAAACAAACATGTAAGGTTGAGTATCAATCCCTTTCTAGCAACAATTTTGAAGTCCCGAATGTTCCTAAGGACAAAAGTGAGAATCTTGAGGCCCAAGCAAATCAAATAGTCCCAAATTAGGTGAATACTCATACATTCCAAGGGTCCCTCCTAATTCAAAAGATGAAGAAGGCCCACATCAGAACTCTACAAAGAAAAAAATTGTAGTGGAAAAGTTTTCTCCAAAGGTTCCTCCTACATTGAAAGAAGGAGAAGCTCATAAGGCGGCCGAGAAGAAGTTAAGACCTTCCTCTTCTTCCCGTTCCTATTCATATGTGCTAAAAAAATTAGCATTCTTCCCATCGGTAACAAGAAGTAGGAAATATCATAGTAGAAAGAACTTTGATCTTGAGATCTATCTTGTCTCCCATGGGTCCAATGGTGGACCATCTTCTAACAATTTATACAAATGTTTTGTTTCTACATTTTCTTGTGCAAGTAATTTGGCAACGTAATTTCTGATATACCTATTGCTTTCAAGAACACATTTTCAATATAATCTATGTACTCATTCTTATTTCTAAAAATAT
>APFE031268429.1:179284-255335 GCA_000404065.3 Pinus taeda
ATAATATTATTAATAATATTAAAATAAATTATAAATAGATTAATGAATTAAAAATTTAACTAACCTTGAATTTATGTTGTATAATTTCCATAAAATGGACTATATATTATAATATTAATTTTAGTTTTAATTTTTGACCTGGGTCTCTTAGTCAAAATTAGCCGTTAACTAGCCGTTGTAATCTCTGCTCAGACTATTTAACATGATAAGCTGGATCTGGTTCTTCCTTGTCCTGACGATGAATGACACTGGTTGGTTCGAAACGCGTCGACAAATGATTATCTATGTGATTTTGCTGAAAATACTATTAACAATTATATGGATATTGTTGATAAAGGTTTTAGTTTATTAAATAATTAGATTAAATTAGTAAGTTATTAAAATAATTGAAATATAATATTGTAATTTAGTTTATAAAATATTTATATGATATGTAAAGATGAAGTTAATTTTTATAAAGATTTTATGATTAAAAATAAATAAAGTAAGATATTTGTTTATTTTATTTCACGTTAAACAATCGATAATTTTTTAATTTTATAGTTTTGATAATTAAAAATAAGAAAGGTAATATTAAATAAAATATTTTAAATAATAATTAATGTGGTGTAGTATGTAGAATCTAAGAGCATTTTTATATTAGCTCTTTAATATATAAATATGAAAAAGTATTTTTATTCACAATATTTTAGGAAGTGTACAATATTTTTTATTTTAATTCTCGTGAATTTATTTTAATTTTAATAATGGTGTTTTTTCATTTTTTTTAATATATATATGATTAATTACTTTATTATGAAAGAGATTAGGAGATGGAGCTTCTTGGGTTCATTCCACTACAGTTAGGGAAACCTCAACTCTTGATAGTCAGATTTTGTGATGTTTCTCAGTCTCATTCTGCATCATTGAGATCTTGTTGAAGCTTATTATCTTGATCGTCCTAGTGTTATTTGTGTGTCTCTATTGCTACCTCCCACTATTGTGTGGTTGTGTTTTGTCGGGTCATTGGTGCAAGGGTAAGACAAGAAGGCTTACTCTGTATGTATGTGTTTCATGCTATTGCAAGGGTAAGATGAGAAGGCTTCCATCACTTAGGCTTCCACCTGCTATGGGTGCAGTTTACGTTGGCCTTGTCTGGAATGGTGTGGACACCAGGGGCTTCACTGGGGGAGAAATACCATATCACGTGGGTTCATATTGGGGGATATTTATTGAGAAAAAAGTGACATAATATATTGGGGGATATATAGGGGGTAGAGGGTTTTTATATTGGCGGGTGGAAAAAATGGATCCCAAAGTTAATGAAAAAATATAAAGGGGTATAAAAAATATTAATGAAAAAATGGATACCTACAATATGTAGTGAGAGTAGGGGTTTTTAAATTGGGAAGGTGTATTGGGTTCATATTGGTAGGGGGTTAAATAATGTGATTTTTAGAGATAGTTTCCAATATTTAGTCAAATTAAGGGTATTGTATAATATTCCATGGACGCACGTGATATGTCAGAGGTTCATTGAGTGAAGCCCCCGTGGGTGTGGATTACATCGGCGCAAGTGGTGTATCCTTGCTTTGGACACCCTTAGATTGCAACTAGTAGGTTCTTCATCATTGCTAGTGGAGAAATTTTGAGGGATATCAAGTGGGTGTTTTGTTTGTGATTTATCGAAAGCCCTCCCTGAGGTGGCTAAGATAAATTTGGATGGTTGGTCTCACCTCTAGGCTTTGGATTTTGAATAGGTTCCTTTCAAGTGTAATATATGCCATGAGTATAGACACTTTGTGAAAAATTGTCCAAAAGATTTAGGTTCTCAAAATTCTCCAAATCCATCACCTCCTTCTAAAGAAGAGTGAGGAGAAAATAGGCAAGGATTCATTACTGTTAAAAGGTAACATAAGAAACATGGAAATAAGAAGAAAAAAACATGTAAGGCTGAGTACCACCCCCTTTCTAACAACAATTTTGAAGTCCTTAATGTTCCTAACGAAGAAAGTGAGAATTGTGAGGCCCAAGCAGAACAAAGAGTCCTAAAGTTGGTGAATAATCATACATTCCAAAGGTCCCTCCTGATTCGAAAGATAAAGAAGGTCCACATCAGAACTCTCCAAAGAAAAAAATTGTAGTGGAATTTTTTTTCTCCAAAGGTTCCTCCTGCATTGAAAGAAGAAGAAGTTTGTAAGGTGGTTGGGAAGAAGTTCAAACCTTCCTCTTCTTCTCCTTCATGTTTAGATGTGCCAAAAAATCAGCGTTCGTCCCCATCAATAACAAGAATTAGGAAAGATCATAATAGAAGGAGCTCCGGTCTTGAGATCTATCTTGCCTCCCATAGATCCAATAATGGACCATCTTCTAACAATTTATAAAAACGTTTTGTTTCTAAATTTTCTTGTGCAGGCAATTTAGTAACATAATTTCTGATATACTTATTACTTTCAAAAATATATTTTCAATATAATCTATATACTCATTCTTATTTTTTAAAAATGATTACTTCATTCTTATTAAAAAAAATGATTACTTCATTATACTATCTTAACTATTTTTTTGTTTTCTAATTATTTATAATATCACAAATCTAAAAATTATAATTTTATCATTATAATTAATTTATAACTTTAATTTTTTTTTTTAATTATCAATGCACCACAACAAGACATATTAATGCACGTATTGGGCAACTAACTTCACTCATCATATGATAATAATGCACATATTGAGTAACCAACTTCGCTTATCATATGATAATAAGTTGAAACATGATATTGTAAAAGATTTATAATTTATTATTTATATTGATAAGGTGGATAAAGGTTTTAGTTTATTAAAATATTTTAGTAAGTTATTAAAATAAAATATAATATGGTAAAGAATGATACGTTATAAAATATAAAATATAAAATAATGATAATTTTATTTTAATTTTAATTTTAATGATAAATGTTAATATTTATTTAAAGTTATCAATTTAATATATATTATATATATATATGATGGGGTTTATTTTATATCTTTTTCTATATTAAAAGTTTTTGATATTTTTTCAGCTTATTATAGTTTTGATAAATTAAAAAATCAGAAAAGTTAATATTAAATAAATCTATTTTTAATAGTAATTTAATGTGGGTGTATGTATGATATTTTAGAGAGCGTTTTTACATTTAATTTCCTTAATATATAAATATAACAAAGTAATCTTATTCATAATATTTTAGAAAGTGTACAATAATTATTCTTGTGAATTTATGTTTATATATATATATAAAAGAGCTGAGGAGATGGAGCTTCGTGGGTCTACTCCACTATAGCTAGCCTCCTCAACCCTTGGCACTGAGTTTCCATGATGATTCTCAGTCTCGTTTTGCATCATTGAGATCTTGTTGAAGCTTATTATCGTTGTCGTATGAGTGTTATTTGTGTGTCTCTGTTGTTGCCTCCATCTAATTGTCTGGTTGTTTCTTGTTGGATCGTTAGTGCGAGGGAAGACAAGAAGGCTTACGCTGCATGACTGTGTTTCATGCTATTCCAAGTGTATGATGAGAAGGCCTCCATCACATGGGCTTCCACCTAATGTGGGTGTAGTCTCTGTTGGCCTCATCAGGCATGGTGTGGATTACTCCGACACAAGTGGTGCATCCTCACTTTGGACACCCTTAGATTGTAATTGGTTGGTTCTCTATCATTGCTAGTGGACAATGTTTGAGTGATATCAAGTGGGTGTTTTGTTTGTTGTGTGGTTACATGCATTTGCCACAATGATTGCCTCAAACAAATTTGTGAAAAACACAAGATCGATCCCTTTTTTGGACCTCAGTTTTTCCTCGGTGAAAAAGGATGTGGCAAATTTGAAGGAAAAAAGGTTATTATGAAAGTTTATGGGCTTGTGGCCAAGTTGTGGAGTAGTTGGAGATTGAGTTTCCGTCAATTGGGAAAATCATGAACCCATGAGGATTTACCATTTTAGAAATGGGTATTACACAGTTTTTTTCAAAAATAGGACGAGAGAGACCACAACAATAAGTTAGGACCTTATTCATGGGTACCAAAGGTTTGTTTCTCACTCATTGGTCTTCGCAATTTTATACCATGATGGAAATTTCATTCACATATGTGTGGATCACATTGCCATTTATGCCTCTTTTTTATTTGGGCGATGATATTTTTAAGGATATAAGAGATAAACTGGGCCAATTTATTACGAGTGATATGGAAAATGGTGGCAATGTTTCAGGTGCTAGAATTTGTGTTGAAATGGATTTCTCGAAAGGCCTCCCTGAGGTGGTTAAGCTAAATTTGAATGGTTGGTCCCACCGCTAGGCTCTGGATTTTGAATAGGTCCCTTTCAAGTGTAAAATGTGCCATGAGTATAAACATTCTAGGAAATTTAAGCCTAAAAGTGGTCTCCTAAGGAAAAATAATAAAATGAGAGTTATGAACTCTAGAGGGAAAAGAAGAAAACTAATTTTTTTTTTTAATCAGACTTTTAACTTATCTCCCTATAGGTTTATTCAAATTTCAAGTGTAGACACTCATTAGATGTGGAATTAAATTTTGCATCCAACGAGTACCCATCATGCATACTTTTGAGAAAACTCGCATTGACAAAAAATGAAGGATACATTAAGAAAGCATGTTGAACACACTTTTTTAATGTATCTTGATTTTTTATCAACGTGGGTCTTCTCAAAGGTATGCATCATGGGTACTCATTGGATGCAGAATTTAATTCCGCATCCAATGAGTATTTACACTTGAAACTTCAGTAAACCTATAAGGAGATAAGTTTAAAAGACAATTGAAAAAAGAAGTTTATTTTCTTTTCCCTCCAAAATATTTACATGTACCTCTGTAAATTTAAAGGATTTTGATTAGTTTATATATTATGACATGGAAATTACGTGAAAATTTCATGGGAACTTTTATGCTAAATTTTCCACTAATGCACTTTGTGAAAAACTATCCAAAAGTTTTAGGTACTCAAAATAATCCAAATCCATCGCCTCCTCCTAAAGAAGAGCGAGATGAAAATAGGCAAGGATTCATTTCAGTTAGATGGAAACATAAGAAGCATGGAAATACAAAGAAACAAACACGTAAGGCTGTGTATCAACCCCTTTCTAACAACAATTTTGAAGTCCTGAATGTTCCTAAGGAAGAAAGTGAGAATCTTGAGGGCCAAGCAAATCAAACAATCCCAAATTATGTCAATACTCATACATTCCAAAGGTCCCTCATGATTTGAAATATGAAGAAGGCCCACATCAGAACTCTCTAAGAAAAAAATTGTAGTGGAAAAGTTTTCTCTGAAAGTTCCTCCTGCATTGAATGCAGAAGAAGCTTGTAAGGTGGTCGAGAAGAAGTTAAAACCTTCCTATTCGGATGTGCTAAAACATCAACATTCTTCCCTATTGATAACTAGAAGTAGGAAAGATGATAGTAGAAATAACTTCGGTCTTGAGATCTAATTCTTCTCCCATAAGTCTAATAGTAGGTCATCTTCTAACTATTTATACAAATATTTTATTTCTAAATTTTCTTGTGCAAGCAATTTGACAACATAATTTCTGATATACTTATTGCTTTAAAAAACATATTTTCAATATAATCTACATACACATTCTTATTTAAAATAAAAATTAATTAGTTTATTATACTATTTTTTCTCTAATTATTTATCCTATCACAATTAATTTTAAATTTAAATATAACAATTTTAACATTATAATTAATTTACAAATCTTATTTTTATGATTAAAATAAAACTACACATATTTATACTTCCATGAAACCAAAAAAAATATCAAATAATTATAATTTTAAATGCACATGGCTCACAAGTCAATGAGAAAACAAATGCTCCACAATATGAGAAAAGAAATGTCCACAATAATAAAATTAAAGGGACCATTGATAAAATTAATGCACATAAACCAACTTCACTCATCATATGATAATAAGTTGAAACATGATATTCTAAAAGATTTATAATTTATTTTGATAAGATCGATAAAGGTGTAAGTGTATTAAATACTTGAGTAAGATATTCAAATAATTGAAATATAATATTGTAAAAGAATTATAAGTTGTGAAATATAAAATTTTATTATTATTATTATTATTTTTTGTATAAAGACTATTCTATTAAAATAAAAGGATAAAAATATTTACAAAGAGGTTTGAATTTTTGAGGGGGCTAAAGCCTGCTCTCTACTAAAATGTCTGTTGCAGGTAGCACATTGCTTTTCTTTTACAAAAAATAAGAATCATAGAAGTGAGAATTCTGGTAAGCTTGAGAGACCCAACACTAAGTTGAGCTAAATAAGGACAAAGTTTCAGAAGATGTTGCTCATTTACAAAAATGTTGTCCTTTACAGTCACTATGACAAAACGATTGAAAACCAAAATTATGTCCTGAAGACTGTGACATTTCATGCTGTTAAGAAAAGAAGCCATGCATATTGAGAATTTCACACCAAAACCAGAAATCATAAGTTAACTTGCTGTAATGTCGCTGATGCCAAGAGTAATTAGACCTGTGGTGGAGAGCCTGAAGCGTTCTCATTTGCTTGGTTGGGTGAGCTTACCCAAGTGCCCATCACATTGTCTTCAGCTTCCATCGTACTGCCTTTTGGAGGAAGAACAAGGTTCAGAACATTTCCGGAGAGGCGCGCAGGCTCACAAGCAATAATCGGCTCTTGAGGAGAAACTAGATGAGGATGAAAGTCTTCCTGTTGGCCCTCCTCGTGCAACGCAACAGAGTCATTGAGGATGACTCTAGCCAAGCTACCCTAAAAATCACTAGAATTTTGAGAATGAGACTATTCCCTGGAGGGTTCATCTGAGCTTGTAAGCTCATCGTCCTCCTCCGAGAAGATGACAGTGATAGTAGCTGAGGTAAGAGGTTTATTAAGCCTGCTTCTGAACTTGAACCGGGTCGAATGAAATGAGCTGTTCAAGGTAGGTCTAGAGCTGTTAGAGGGTGGAGAGGATGGAGAGGCAGAGGCTAACGGAGTTATGCATTGAGGGACAGAGCCACCACGACCCCGAGAGCCTCCACGGGACCCTGAATTAATGCCACGCCTAGGGATTCCATGACGACGGGCCATTACAGTAAGAATCTGTGGATTAAAGGAGCCGGGAGACTGAAGGTGAGAGTGAAGCTGCCAGACACAGGCTAATTGGACCCAGTTCAAGGACTAGACCTCTATACAGAAGACCCAAATACAGAGCTCGCAGAAGATGGAATAAACCCCAAGAAAAAAACAAACAAAGACTGAAAAATCCCAATGCACGAACCAGACACTTTCAGAAAAGACCAAAACAAAACACCTTACAGAGACGGGCGAGACGAAATCCGTGGACCAGACGCAGATGGAGAGGACTAACTCAATACACCAGACACCGGCGGAGAGAATCAATACCATATACCTGAACCAGGCCAATTGAGACCAGTTATGAGGCCAGGGGGGCATCCAAATTCTCTGAGCTGCGCAGGGGCACTGAGGAGCTAACCACCGGATGAGAACCAAAGTGCCAATTCCTGAAGGGCTCGAAGCATAAATGCCGTGGTGGATGCGTGCCATACTGAAATCACTTGCCTGCAGACCTCGGGTACACTGATCCATTAATGCCTGTAAATGATATACCTCAAACCACCAGAGCCAGCTAGTTGCAATGCGAGCTGCCCAATTCGCATGCACAAGCATTAACACATCATTAAAGCACCCGCATCCGGGTGTGTGAAATATAAAATATTAATAATATAATGATAATGATAAATTCAAATAATTGAAATAAATAATGTAAAAAAGGATTATAAGTTAATATTTATAGAAGTCATCGATTTAAAAAGTAAAAATAAAAATCTGTGGTTGTATTTATATTTTGATTTCTATGTTAAAATTTTTGGATAATTTTTTTAATTATAATAATTTGCTAGATTAAAAATTTAGAAAGATTAGTATTAAATATAAAAATATATTAAATTATTAATATTTTTAAATAATAATTTAATGTGGGTTATTATGTATGATATTTTAAGAGTGTAATTTATATTTATCTCTTTTAATATATAAATATGATAAAGTACTTTATTTACAATATTTTATTATTTTATATATATTCTGTGAATTTATGTTATTTTAATAATGAGTATTTTCAATATATATATATATATATATATTATATATTATATGATGATTAATTACTTTATTATAAAAGAGCTAACGAGATGGATTTCCACGATCTTTTCTATTGTGGTTAGGGAAACCTTAGCCTCGTCAACCCCTGGCACTGAGTTTCCACGATGATTTAGACTCGTTCTGCATCATTGAGATATGGTTGAAGCTTATTATCGTCATCGTCCGAGTGCTATTCGTGCGTCTCTGTTTCTGACTCCAACTCGTCGTGCAGTTCTGTTTTGTTGGGTCGTTAGTGAAAGGCTAAGACAAGAAGCCTTATATTCCATGTCTATGTTTCATGCTATTGCAAGGGTAAGATGAGAAGTCTTCCATCACTTGGGATTCCACACACTATGGGTGCAGTTTCTATTGGCCTCGTCTGGCATGGTGTGGATTACTCCAACGAAAGTGGTGCATCCTTGCTTTGGATACCCTTAGCTTGCAACTGGTTGGTTCTCCATCATTGTTAGTGGACAACTTTTGAGGGATATCAAGTGGGTGTTTTGTTTGTTGTGTAGTTCAATGCATGAACAATGATTGCCCCAAACAAATTTGTGAAGAAGGAAAAATCAATCCATCTTTTGGACCTCAAGTTTTCCTCCTTAGTGAAAAAGGATGTGGCAACTTTGAAGGAAAAAAAGGTTATTAGGAAAGTTTAGGGGATTTTGGCGAAGTTGTGAAGTAGTTGAAGATTGAGGTTTTGTCAATTGGGAAAATCATGAACCCATGAGCATTTACTATTGTAGAAATGGGTATTGCACAATTTGTTTTCAAAAGTAGAAAAAGGGAGACCACATCTATAAGTCGGGTCCTTATTTCATAGGTACCAAAGGTTTTTTTCTCACTCATTGGTCTTCACAATTTTATACCATGATGGAAATTTCATTCACACCTATGTGGATCACATTTACATTTATACATCTTCTTTGTTAGGGTGGTGACATTTTTAAGGCTATAGGAGATAAACTCGACCAATTTATTATTAGTGATATGGAAAATGGGAGCAATGTTTCATGTTCTAGAATATGTGTTGAAATGCATTTCTCGAAAAGCCTCCCTGAGGTGGTTAAGCTAAGTTTGGATGGTTGGTCTCACCTCTAGGCTTTGGATTTTGAATAAGTTCCTTTCAAGTGTAATATGTTCCATGAGTATAGACACTCTTTGAAAATCTGTCCAAAAGTTTTAGGTTCTCAAAATTCTCCAAATCCATTGCCTCCTCCTAAAGAAGAGTGAGGAGAAAACAAACAAGGATTCATTCCAGTTAAAAGGAAACATAAGAAGCATGGAAATACAAAGAAACAAACATGTAAGGTTGCATATCACACCATTTCTAACAACAATTTTGAAGTCCTTAATATTCCTAAGGAAGAAAGTGAGAATTTTGAGGCCCAAGCAGATCAAACAGTCCCAAATTAGGTGAATACTCATACATTGCAAAGGTCCCTTATGATTCGAAAAATGAAGAAGGCCCACATAAGAACTCTCCAGAGAAAAAAATTGCAGTGGGAATTTTTTCTCCCAAGGTTCCTCCTGCATTAAATGAAGAATAAGCTTGTAAGGTGGTCGAGAAGAAGTTCAAACCTTCCTATGCTTCCCCTTCCTGTTCAAATGTGCTAAAAATCAACGTTCTTCCTTATTGGTAACTAGAAGTAGGAAAGATCATAGTAGAAATAACTTCGGTCCTAAGATCTATTTCTTTTCCCATGGGTCCAATAGTGAACCATCTAACAATTTATATAAATGTTTTATTTCTAAATTTTCTTATGCAAACAATTCGACAACATAATTTCTTATATATGTATTGCTTTAAAGAGCATATTTTCAATATAATCTACATACTCATTTTTATTTTTAAAAAATTATTTTATTATACTATCTTAACTATTTTTTTATTCTCTAATTATTTTTCACATCACAATTAAATTTTAAATTTAAATATAATAATTTTAATGTTATAATTAATTTAAAACTTTATTTTTATATATATATTTTTTATTTTTTTAATAATTAAAATAAAACTTCACATATTGTTGAAACTTAAAAATATCACATAGTTATTATTTTCAAAGCACATGGCTCTCAAGTCAATGAGAAAAGAAATGTTCCACAATAAGAAAATTGAAGGGACCATAGATAAAATTAATGCACATATTTAGCAACCAACCTTACTCACCATATGATAATAAGTTGAAAGATGATATAGTAAAAGATTTATTATTTATTATTTATATTGATAATGTCGATAAAGGTTTTAGTTTATTAAATACTTTAGTAAGTTATTAAAAAAATTGAAATATAATATTGTAAAAGAATTATAAGTTATAAAATATATAAAATATTGATAACGATGAAATGATAATATTTATAAAGAGTTATGATTTAAAAATGAAAATAAAGGTAAAAATATTTGGTTTTATTTATATAAAATTTTGATAATTTTTTTAATTATTGATAAATTAAAAATAAAAAGATTAATATTAAATAGAAATATTTTTAAATAATAATTTAATGTGGGTGTATGTATGATTACTCTAAGAGAGTGTTTATTATGTTTAACTTTTTTAATATATAAATATTTCAAACTACTTTTATTCACACTTAAAAAAAAGTGTAAAATACTTTTTTATTTTATAATTCTTGTGAATTTACGCATATTTCAATGATGGTGTTTTTCAATTTTTTTAATATGTGTGTGAGAGATTAATTATTTTATTATAACATAGTTGAGGAGATGGATCTTTGTGGATTTGCTCCATTACGGTTAGGGAAATATTAGCTTCCTCAACCCTTGGCACTAAGTTTCTGTGATGATTCTCAGTCTTGTTTTGCATCATTGAGATCTGGTTGAAGCTTATTATCACGTAATCTAATTGTTATTTGTGTGTATCTGTTGTTGCCTCCAGCTGGTTGTGCGACTATGTTTTGTTGGGTCGTTGGTGCAAGGGTAATACAAGAAGGCTTACACTGCATGTTTGTGTTTCATGCTATTGCAAGGGTAATATGAGAAGGCTTACATCTCTTGGGATTCAACTTGTTGTGGGTGCAGTCTCTGTTGGCATCGTCTTGCATGGTGTGGATTATTCTGGCGCAAGTCATGCATCCTCGCTTTGGAGGCCCTTAGATTGCCACTAGTTGGTTCTCCATCATTACTAGTGGACAAATTTTGAGGGATATCAAGTGGGTGTTTTGTTTCTTGTGTGGTTAAATGCATGATTGCCCCAAACAAATTCGTGAAGAAGGTAGAATCAATCCATCTTTTGGACCTTGGGTTTTCCACCTTAGTAAAAAATGATAAGGCAACTTTGAAGGAAAAGAGGTTATTAGGAATGTTAGGGGCTTGTGGCCAATTTGTGAAGTAGTTGAAGATTGAGTTTTTGTCAATCGGGAAAATCATGAACACGTGAGCATTTACTTTTGTAGAAATGGGTATTACACAATTATTTTTCAAAAATAGGAAGAGAGAGACCACACCTATAAGTTAGGTCCTTAAGTCTGGATCACATTGCCATTTATACCTCTTATTTGTTGGGGTGATGACAATTTTAAGGCTATAGGAGGTAAAATGGGCCAATTTATTACCAGTGATATGGAAAATGGGAGCAATGTTTCATGTTCTAGAATTTGTGTTGAAATGAATTTCTCAAAATGCCTCCTTGAGGTGGTTAAGCTAAATTTGCAAGGTTGTTCTCACCTCTAGGCTCTGGATTTTGAATAGGTTCCTTTGAAGTGTAATATGTGCCATGAGTATACACACTTTGTGAAAAACTGTCCAAAAGCTCCAGGCTCTCAAAATTCTCCAAATCCATTGTCTCCTCTTAAAGAAGAGCGAGGAGAAAATAAGCAAGGATTCATTCCAGTTAAAAGGAAACATAAGAAGCATGGGAATAAGAAGATACAGACACATAAGGCTAAGTATCAACTCCTTTCTAACAACAATTTGGAAGTCTTGAATGTTCCTAAGGAAGAAAGTGAGAAACTTGAGGCCCAAGCAGATCAAATAGTACCAAATTAGGTGAATACTCATACATTCCAAAGGTCCCTCCTAATTCGAAAGATGGAGAGGCTCACATCAGAACTCTCTAATGAAAAAAATTGTAGTGCAAAATTTTTCTCCAAAGGTTCCTCCTACATTGAAAGAAGAAGAAGCTCGTAAGGTGATCGAGAAGAAGTTCAAACCTTCCTCTTCTTCTCGTTCCTATTCAGATGTGCTAAAAAATCAACATTCTTCCTCATCGGTAACAGGAAGTAAGATATACCATAGTAGAATGAACTTTGGTCCTGAGATCTATCTTGCCTCCCATAGGTCCAATGGTGGGCCGTCTTTCAATAATTTATAAAAATGTTTTATTTCTACATTTTCTTGTGCAAGCAATTTGACAACGTAACTTCTGACATACTTATTGCTTTCTCGAATATATTTTCAATATAATCTATGTTGTTCATTCTTTATTTAAAAAAAAATAAATAAATAAAAAAATAAAAATTAAAAAAAATAAAAAAAATAAAAAATAAAATAAAAATAAAAAATAAAAATAAAAAATTACTCCATTATTACTATCTTAACTATTTTTTATTCTCTAATTATTATTCTCTAAGTATTCGTTATATTACAATTAATTTTAAATTTAAATATAATAATTTAACATTACAATTAATTTAAAACTTTTTATTTTATTTTAAATAAATTTTAAATGATTAAAATAAAGCTTCACATTTTTAGACTTCATTGAAAACTTAAAAATATCAAAATATAAAAATCCAAAAATTATCATTAGATTATCTGTATAAAAAACTAATTCATATACATAAAATTTAATATTTAAATATAAAAACTAAATTCATATACATAAAATTTAATATTTTAAATTGTAATATAATTTAAAGATAAAAAAAATTTATATATAAAATGACACTATAATTTTAAAATATTATAATAGGTTAAAATTTAATCATTTATATTCATTTAATTTATTTTATGTAATTAGATAAGAGTAAGATATTTTTCAAAATGGTTAACATTGAAACTTGAAACAATTCTAATATGTTTTTTTTAGCTGAAGCAAGAGTCATTTCTTCTATTCAAATGTATTTAAAACACTTCCTTCCATGCTGCAGCAAAAATGACCTCATTTATGGCACTTTATGGATATCACCCACCATCCATCAAATCATATTTAAGAGAAAATTCTAAGGTTCTTGAGCAGTGGAAGATCACATCGAGCATTAACAACAAGTTTTCCAACTCTTAAATGATAACCTAACTTTGGCACAAAATAGAATGAAACAACAGGCAGATCAACATCGCAGCGAAATAAGTTTTGATGTAGATGACTAGGTATTTCTACGGCTACAACCATATAAACAAATGTCCCTCAAGCAAGATACGAAGGATGATAAATTATCACCAAAGTATTATGGTCTATACAAGGTGTTGCAAAATATTGGTACTATCACATACAAATTGGAGCTTCCTACAGCTTTCCAAGTGGACCCAATTTTCCATGTTTCATGCTTAAAGAAGGTTATTGGTGGCAAGATCCTAGTTCAAACAATAGTGCTAGAACTTGACGAGGAAGGAAAACTCATATTGGAACCAGAAGCATTCACAGAAACAAGAACTCGACAGTTACGCAATCGATCAATTTCAGAGTATCTCGTCAAGTGGAAGAACTTACCCACTGAAGATTCCACATGGGAGGATGATAATTTTATATAAAAGCATCCAGAACTACTCAAGCTTTGAGGACAACACTTTTTTGAAGGAGAGGGGAATGTTATGTCCCTATAATACTACATAAAGTACAACAAACCCAAAGGAGATGTGGGCCATAGAGTTAACAAGCCACACAAAGCCTTGGGCGCCAAGACAAATGCTCAAAATCTGAGCCCAGGGCCCACAAAACATAACTACGAGACCTTCAAAATACAATCAATTTCCAAGACCATTCGATCCGCCTTCAGAGATCTGACGGACGAGGCTCTATATCAGAACGAAAACATGCAAACTCTTTAATTCTTGAATCGAGCCCGATGAGGAAATAAAGACAGCCATATAATGATTTTGGGTCCACTTGGGGTGATAACCCTCGAGCATGAAGACTGCCCAAAATCCACCGATCCCAACCTTGAAGAGAAACAAGCACAATAGAGAACACTGCACACGTACTCGAAGTCCAATAAAGCCATCATTTAATTTAAGTTCGGGTCCAATAGGCCTGGTAACCTCCTTGCAAGTTGCCATGTGAAATCCCTAGGATTGCTTCAAATTAGCGTAATTGCTAGCACGTTAACCAAACGCCCGACCAAGCAAATTCAAAGGCGATCTTCTTTAGAGAATTTCGTTATCATAAAAAGACTTGTCATTTAAATTAACTCCCGCACAAAAACTTTGGGTATGAAGGGTTCAGGGTACATATTCCCGCCCACAAACCAAATATCCATGTGCTTCTTCACCATAAAAGATCAAAATACCCTTGTTTTCTTTAGTCTACATCCTTCTAGTTTCCCCTACTTTGGAAGAGCTCCATGTCTGCGCTCGCCTGTCTGAGACACTCTTCCCTCGATCTACCTTGGGGGGTCTCTATCCAATCATAAATTTTATTTCTCTTAGCACAGAGCACACCCTCATTAGCTAATATGTCTACTACTTTGTTGGTTTTTCGGCGCACATGCATAAAACTAAGGGTTCTCATGTTCTACAGGTGGGATTGAATCCGTTGATACACTTGCAGAAGCCGACAATGTCTCGAGACTTTATTTGGAGTAGATCCATAGCAAATTTTCTTGACCGAATTAATAATCAATTCGGAATCAGCTTCAATTATGATGTTATGGAGATTTGAGTCCCTCAAGATTTCTATACATTGCTCAAGGGCCATAAGCTCTGCCATATTGTTAGTGGATTTTCCCAAATGGCTATGAAAGATGGTTTTTATGAAACCCTTTTCATCTCTTATTACTCCTCCATACCCCGCCATACCCAGGTTTCCTTTTGAGGCCCCATCTATCTTGCATTTCAAAAATCCCTAAGGGGGGTTTGCCAGAAATCCTTATCAGTTATTATATGACTTACACTCCTATTTTTTCCTTGTGGGACAAGCCCTTGAAGACCCAAATGCAGTAGTATCTGCACATCCAAATCTTTTGGTTGGTCCTCAAGGGGATTTTTAATGAGGGTCCCTATTGTCTCATTGAGCTGTCTTAAAATCTGAGCCATGATGTTCTAGGGAGAACCTTTCTTGTTCTTGAATATTCTATTATGCGTTCTTTCCAAACATCCGAGATTAGAAAGCCCGAAAATAAAGCCCAAGCTTTGTTGAATATTGCATTGTCAGAGAAATTTTTCCTCCACTTCTTTAGAGTATTGGTAATGCTTCCCATGTCCCTGTATGTTTTTCTGAATATAGAAGCTACCTAGTTCCACAAGGTGGATGTGAATGGGCAGAAGTTGAGTAGGTGATCCATAGTTTCTTCTTGTAATTCACATAGCTGGCATCTAGATGGGCTAGATACCCCTCCTTTCCTAAGGTTTTCCTAGGTTAGAATTTTTTTGTGCTGCA
Source organism: Pinus taeda (assembly GCA_000404065.3). Lineage (NCBI taxonomy): Eukaryota > Viridiplantae > Streptophyta > Pinopsida > Pinales > Pinaceae > Pinus > Pinus taeda. The sequence continues at coordinate 195,021 of APFE031268429.1, forward strand.
CTAACCACATGAACAGTTTGATTTTCATCCAACTTTGGTTCTGCCATAGGTCCTTCCATATCCAATCAGGGTTTGGATAGTCAAGTCCAAGGGTTATGCACTTGGCCTCTTTGAGTTTAAAGTTTCCTTCATTGTTTTTGCCCCATCTCAGCTAGTCTGAATCAGCTGATGTCAGAATCTTTCTCTAATCCAAGATGGTTGTTAAAGCTTCTGCCTATGCCTTCAACGGGGAGTCATCACTGTATACCATATTCTATCATACTCTCCATTTTCCCTCACTTCTTTCCTAATCCCAGAAGTCATTTACCCTGAGTAACCCTTTGTTGTGAGTATCATTCTTGAGATTGGTAAGTTCTTCTATTAACAATTTAGTTTCCTATTGCCAATTATCGTCCCAAAACCAAGCAAGGTTTCGAGCTCTTATTTCCCAGAAACTGTGTTTTTGAACAATGGCTCTATTCTCCCAAGCTTTGTTCCAAATGTGGGAGCCTTTGATGAGCCTAGACATTCTAATGTGATCACTTTCTTGCTAGTTGTTTGCATATTTCTGTTTCCAAAGTTTGGCCCAAGGTGAAGCTGAATCTTTTAGCCATCTCCATCATAGTTTTGCCCCCAAAACTTTGTTAAGTATTTCAGGGTCATCAAGTCCCAAACCTCCATGTATATTAGGTTTACAGATCTTTTCCCAGGCTACCAAAGCCCATTTTTTTTCTCTTCCCCTTTGCCCCAAAGAAAATCTCTTTGGATATGTCTGCATTATTGCATAACTCCTTTAGGAGATAGAAGGGTTGAAAACAAAAAGATGGGAACTGTTTCAAGGACAACTTTTGTGAGCATTAGTCGTCCTACTAAATTCAATGACCTATTTGTCCATTTTTGGATTTTGTCCTGGAGCTTATTGGTCACAGGCTCCCAAACTTCCTTGCTCAGAGTTTTGTCTGTTAAAGGAACTCCCAAATATTTGGAGGGTAGCATATCTCTCTGAAAGCCTAGAATTCTAGAAATATGTCTTTGAATAGCAATGTTAGTATTAAAAAAGAAGGTCTTTGATTTGGAAAGGCTTACCTCTATACTCGCAGCCATTGCAAAGTCGTTTAGGATTTGTTTATAGGCTAAAGCTTCCTTGACCGTGGGTGTACCCTACAGCATGGTATCATCCACAAATTTTTGATGGGTCAAAGCCTCTCCATTCATGGTAAGTTTGAGACCCTGGATTTGGCCTTCTGCTTTGGGAAATCTGATAGCATTGACAAGCCCTTCCATCATGAGAATAAAGATGAAGGGTGAGAGTGGATCTCCTTGTCTGAGACCTCTCGAAGGTTTGAAGGTTGTGGATGGTGAACCATTTAACAGGATTGAAAAACTGGAGGTAGTTACAAGGGCCATTACCCATCTTATCCAATTATAGTCGAATCCATAAGCTATTAGAACTTCCCTGATGTAAGCCCAAATTAGCTTATCATAAGCCTTTTCTAGGTCAAGTTGTATAATCATTCATGCCTGCCTGTTGTTCTTAAGTGAGTAAACCACCTCGTGAGCTTGAATGATATTGTTGAGAATTTGCTTGCCTTCCACATATCCAGTTTGCTCCTCAGACACGAGAGTTGGAAGAAGGGGCTTAAGCCTGTTGGCAATTATTTTGGAAATAATTTTGTACACCACATTTCATAATGCTATTGGTCTAAATCTGTCTGGTGTCATTGAATTAATCTGCTTTGGAATCAAGGATATGAAAGAGGTATTGAGCTCCTTCAAAATAGTTTTGTTTTTCCTTGATTCCTCCACCACATCGATGATATCGTACTTGAATATTCCCCAACATGATTTAAAGAAGTCAACATTGAAGCCATCTGCACCTGGCACTTTTCCTTTTTGCATCTCTTTGATGACTTCGTTGACCTCCTCTTCATTCATTGGTCTGTTTAGATTATAATTGTATTCTCTTGTCACAAGCTTAGGAATGTGCTTTTTAAATTCCTTGATGAATTTAGATCTATCTAAAAGAGGTTCCTCGGTTATGCCTTAGAAATGTTGAACCAGAACAACTTCTATTTCTTTGTGGGTATTGAGTTGATTTCCTTGAGAATCTTTGATTTTTGAAATCTTGTTATGAGACCTATGACCCATGGTGGATTTGCGAAAAACCGAGTATTCCTTTCTCCTTCTTTTAACCATAGTACCCTTGATTTCTATTTCCAGAATATCTCCTCTTGCTTGCATAATCCTTCCCATTCTTGTTGATGATGGTCAGCTTGTTCCTTTCTCTCCTCATTGAAGCCATCTGTGTTGAGGATCTGGTTAATTTCTTGTAGCTTTCATTCAACTATTTTTTTGGCTTCAAAAATGTTGCCAAACTCATCCTTATTCCAATCTTTAAGCCTGAGCTTGATGTGTTTCAATCTTTTATGCAAGAGGAACATTTTAGTGCCCTAAACTTGCATATCCTCTGTCCACCATTTTTCAATATTGCTGATAAAGTTAGGATGAGTAAGCCAAATGTTTTCAAATCTGAAAGGTTTGTTTCTTGGAGTTCCTATAAAGGACACTTCAAGTTAAACAGACCAGTGATCCAAGCCACCAAAAGGGAGTATCGTAGCTGACAATTCAGGGCCTGTCAGGATGAGGTCCTCCGACATGATAAATATGTCCAGTTTTGAGGCCACTTGAGACTCTCCTCCCCTTTTATTATTCCAGGTGAAGATACCATTACTTGTCTCTGTATTTACTAGCCTCATGATGTTTATGAAATTCTGAAATGCTATGGAATCTCTTCCTAGTAATCTAGTTCCACCTTTTTTTTCCGATAGGGACCTAATCATGTTAAAGTCCCCTCCCAGAATCCAGGGGATACTCAAATTCTTGTTCCTTAATTCCTCCAGTGAGGTAAGAAGCCCAATTTTGTCATCAGGCTTTTGTGGACCATAAACATTTGTAATCAAATAAACTTCCTTGTCCCCCAAAGGTTGGATGACCATTGATATATAGTTCCTGGATGCTTCAACATCTAGGATTCCTAGCTTCTGAGGGTTCCAAAGTGTGAGAATTCCTCCTGTTGTTTTATCTACTTTAACTTCTAGATATTCATATTTAATCAGCCATTTGTTGTGTATTTTTCTTATTTTTTCTATTGAACATTTTGTTTCCTGAATAAATATCATATCTGGTTTTTCTACTTTCATTCTATTGCTGAGATTTTTTTGTTTCCTTTCGCTTCCTAGACCCCTAATATTCCATGGTGTAACCTTCATTAAGAAAGTTTTGTAAAGGAGTAACTAGTTAGGTCTTTCATCTTACATCATTATAAAAACTAAGCATATGCTAAAAAATAATTATTTTTTAATTCTATTTAAAATAAATTTAATCAATAGTTTCGATTTTATTTTAAAATATATAAATTTACAATTTATTATAATAAATATATTAAAAGTCTATATAGAAAATGATTTTTTTTGGAGAGACACTCTCTAACCTAGTGCAACAGAGATATTGTAATATATTGTAACATAATGTAGAATAAATATTTTAAATTGGTTAGAATAAAACCAATTTAGATCCATCTTAAAGATTTTATCTATATTCCACGTGAATACCATGGGAAATATTATGGGTACTCATAAACCTGTAGCTTAAAAATCATGGGTAACTTGACAAAGTCAAATTTACCTTAACTACCCAACAAAAAAATAATTAAAAAATAATAATGTAGAATTTTTATTTTAACATAGGGTTATTTTATTTCAATTTTACCTTAACTGATTAAGAAAAATAATAACGTACAATTTTTACATTAACATATAACCTTTTAATATATTTATACCGGCCTAGATCCATCTTAATCCTGGATCTACCAAGTGCCGAGAGGGATCAAATCTCTCTAGGTGCAAACATTTCCTCACGTTTTTCACTCAAAAAAGAGGTTTGCACCTCAAGAGATTTGATCCCTCTCGATTCTGGATAGATTTGGGATTAAGATGGATCTAGGCTAGTTATATAATACTATATATAGTATCTATATTTGTATCTATGTGTTGCTTTCTCATTCCTTCTCTCTATCTCGCCCCAATCATACATACTCTCTTCCATCTCTCTCTTCTCCGCCCCCCCCCCATCCCCTCTTCCTCTCCCTTTATATCTCTTCCCCTTCTCTCTCTTGACCTTTTTTCCCTCTCTCTCTCCCTCCACTCTCCTCTCTCCCTCACTCTCTCTCCATATCTCCCTTGTCACTCTCTCTCTCTCTCCACCTTTCTCCCTCTATGTCTTTCTTCTTCCCTCCCTCTCTCTCCCTCTTCAACTCCATCTCTCTCTTCCTCTCTCATTCTTTCTCTTGAGTCCTCTCTCTCTTCCTTTGTCTCTCTGTTATTCTCTACCACCTCCCTCTATCTCTCCCCCATCATACTCTCTCTCTCTCACCCCTCTAACTCTATCACTATCTCCCTCCCTCTCTCCTTTCCTCTCTCCCCTCCATCTCCATGTATCCCTATCTTTCTCTTCCCCTTCTCTCCCTATCTCTCTCCTCTCCCCTTCTCTCTCTTCTCTCCTCTCCTCTCTCCCTCACTCTCTGCCTCACTCTCCCTTCTCACACTCTCTCTCTCTCCACCTTTATCTCTCTATGTATTTATTCTTTCCTCACTCTCTCTCTCCCCCTCCAACTCCATCTCTCTCTCCCTCTCTCCCCACCTCTCTCACTCTCTTAAATTTGATCACACTATATTGTGTTTAAGAAATTATCTAAATTAAAAAAACTCAATTGGTTGTAAAATATTAACCCTATATTTTGAATCAATCATGCAAAAGAAAATACAATAATGAAAAACTTAAACAATCATGCACTATCTTTATTCTATTATTGTTAGTCAATATGTTTTCTCTCAATGCTTGGATCCTTAGTTAAGATGGATCTATTTTGATTCTTAGCAATATTTATATTAATAAATTTAACATTCTCGAATAGTATTAATTATTGTATTTGGATTTATTCTCATTTTTAATTTATTTAAATTTTGATAATTTCTATGAGAATCTTTTCATAGTAGTGAGGATAGAGGGTTTATTATGTCCAAAAATATTATAATTTGTTTCATTTTGTAATAATTAAAAATTATAAAATTAAATTAAAACAAAATATTTATAAAAAAAAATTGATTGTGAAATAAGTTATGTTTTTTGGGCACATGGTATTGATAAATTGTAACAAAGCCTATTCACAAGTTAATAACACAATTAAAATATAACAATTTGACTTTAACTTTAACTTTTTATTATTAATTGAGCCAACACTTAAATGTTTACATACATCGGGATTTATTTTACTTTTAACTTTTTGTTTATTGCTTTTAGTTTTTTTTTTAATTGAGCTGACATATAAATGTTAAATGTTAAACATTTATGCATATACATCTACCCCAATACTGGTCAACATTGACATAAGATTAAATTTGTTAAATGTTAAATGCTAAACATTTATGCTTAACGTCTACCCCGTACTAAGCTATAGAGCGTCTCTAGGCGTAATAATAAATTATAAATTTTAACAATAAAAATAAAAATAAAAACGATACATAATATTCACGTAGAATATAACCTATTTAAAAAAAGTTAACCATTTTAAATCTATCTTAAAACTAAATCTAAATTGAAATAAATTTAAACTATTATATAATATATATATATATCTTTCTGATATATAAAGGTTAACATACTTTCCCCCACCATTTTTTTTTTATGTCTTTCCCTACACTTGGCATACTTTTTTTTTTTTATTGTCTTTCCTTACACTTGGACATACTTCTTACTTTATGTATACCTTGTTTGCTTTCCTAAGTTATATGTGTATAGTTTGTTTGCTCTCATAACGCTTCTATGTTTTTTCGTAAGGGTGACATATTTCTTACTTTAGGTATACTTTTATTTGATTTCTTAAGTTATATGTTTCTACTTTGTTTCGCTTTCTTTCCTAAGTTATATGTTTATAGTTTCTTTGCTCTCATAATGCTTCTATGTTTTTTCATAAGGGTGACAAATTTCTGACTTTATGTATACTTTTGTTTGATATATGTTTGTTGTTTGTTTTCAATCTTGAGTTATAAATTTTAAAATTTATAGTTATAAAATAGTATATAGGTTTATTAGGAGTTATATTTTAAAAATATTTTGTTTAGTTAAGAGTTTACTTTTTTAATATAAAGTAATAGATTAACAACTAAAAATCTAGAGGTATTTGGAAGGATAAAATACTTTCTCGTGGAGTACTATAGAGTAATACCAGGTAACATGGTTTTTCTTAATAATGGTGATGAATTAACATGCATTGACTAATAACAACAAATAATAACTATGGCACTACTAATTTAATAACTAAATTTATATGATAAATTTTCCCACTATATTAAAAAATACAATAAATAATAAAATCTATATCTATATTTATATATTAATAATTTCAAATCTGAAATCATTATAAAATCATTCTCAATAATAACCTTTGCCTCAAGCTCAAAAATCAAATTCTATAAAATTTAAAGTTTTCTATCTTACTTTAAAAGTGCTAAAGCTAATTTTATACACAATTTAGAACATTTTAAAATTTTGGTGAATAATATTAAAATTAATCTACCACAAAATTAAGGATAACTCCTTTAAAACAACCTTCAACTCCAATTGCAGGAACTTTGAGTTTTGCAACATATATTTTGAAGCCTTACTTGTAGCTTATATTTCAATTGTTAACGTTGAAATATGTCGATTAAAGACATTAAGAACGAGAGCTGAAATTATATTTTATGGAATGGTACAGTCAATAAGTTTGTAATTTAAGATTTTGGGGATTGAGTCAATTAAATTTATTTTGGGTAGTTAGGTATAATGGTTGTTTTTTTTCTTTATTCAATTTCTTGTATAAGAAATATTAATATAATAATTACATATTTATTAATATGGTTGTATTAAAAGATAAAATATTTCATAAAAAATTTTGGAGTAGAGCGATCAAAGTCCTTAAGGGATTGGTTGTAGAAGCATTAAACAAACCAGTATAGATCCATCTTAATCATAGATTTAACATGAACTAAGAAGGATCAAATTTCTTCAAGTGCAAACTTATTTTAGAGTGCAAAAAATAATGTGTAATTTTATATTGTTTAAATTGTATTGTGAATATTATAGAGATTAAAGAACATGCGTATTGAGTCATTTTATCAATGTATATTAAATTATATTTTGTTATTAATGTATTTTTAAGTATACATCAATATTAATTCATTTTATTTATAACTCATATTGAATATTTTATTATATTTCTATACAACATTAAATTATTTACTTTTAACAAGTTTTTCCTATATATAGATATATATGAAGTTAATATCACGTGTTAAAATATTTTTGAAAAGTATAAGGTTTAAACATATTACTCACATATTTTTTTTACTTCTAATTAGTTTACATGAAATTATATTAGGTCATATGGACACTAATTAAATATGTAGAGCATGTTTTTTTTTTCTTTTCTATTTAGAGAATATTTTATTTTTATTTTAAAAGGGACAAACATAATTACACATCGCTTTCATAGTGGGTTGTAGAATGAGCCTCTCAGCTCAACCAGACTCACCAATTGCTTCCAAACACAATGAAGTATGAATAGTTTACATATAAATTCCTTTCAACTCAAAGAAAAAAAAAAACAAAAATATTGCTCCTTTCACATTCTTTTGGATTGCCAAGTGCATCTCATCCTCATATTCTCCAAAATTTTCCCGTTTGAATTCTCTTAGCTTTCCAAATTCTTGGTAAAACAAAATTGGAGGCTCTTGTATCCTTATGTACTGAGTGCAGTCCTCACATTTTAGATCAAACCATCTTCTAGGGGATTGAATATATTTATGGCAAGACTCAATAGCAAGCATTCCTCTATAGCATCTACTATATGGTTGACTACCTTTTTGTATAATTTATATGTTAGATTTCTCCAATATTTTGAAATTTGCAAGTGAGATAAATATATTTTGTTGTTTAATTGAGATTAATGCACTATAGATTTTAAAATATTATGAAAATATAATAAGTAAAATACTTTAATCCATTTAAATTTCCAAAATCTTTTAAAATATGCAATCAACATGCTCCATTCTTTATCATATCGATGTACAAAAGCCCATTGAAATCAACATTTGGTTCAAAAGAGGCCATTTCTTTGATGGTAATTATCGCTATGGCTTCATCCTTCTCATAATATATCATGCATTGTTGGTGAAAAACGGTCTTGTTGAAGTTGCTATGGCAAAAATTCGTTGTCTAAATACTATAAGTTTTGTAGGTTTTTTGTTGGAATTTGGTGAATTTTTTTTTTTAGTTGGTTTTTGACTACATATATGGGTTCAACATCCTAAAAAATATATGGGGCACTAAGATTGTGAAGAGTTCACAACTTAAACTTGTAATTCCAACAAATCTCTAGCAATTTCTTAACAAATTAGACTAGAAATATGAAAAACAAATATTTAAAATAGCATATTAGTCTAGTTGTAGTAGATATCAGATTGGCAATCGTATTAGTATGGAAATATTGGATAATAGTTTGGAACAACCCCACACATAAACCATCATGATGGAGCAATTGGTGGCCCTATTGCGGTGGAACCAATTTTTTTTTTTTTTTAAATGAGTAGCTTTGGTATTAAGCTTGCACCCAGTCACAATAAATATAGAAGAGATTACAATGCTAATTTTCGATACTAGCCCATATTCAGATTGACCAAACCCATTACATGGAGATACATCCTTTCAAAAAACTTACAAAACCACGAAAGACCAAAAGACACCTATAACAAACAATCTTCTACATGTATATTAATCGTTTTTAATTGTAGGTCTTGTTGAGATCAATGCCCTGCTTGACCTTGAGGTCCATTATTAAATCCAAGAGAATGTCCATATCATCTTCAAGCCATGAGATTTGATGTTGTAGAGCCATAATTGTATCAGTTTGTTCTACTTGTGAATGATACAATTGACATAATTTGATCTACAATTCATAGTCAACCCTCTATAAGGGTTCGTGGTCATACAAATAGTGAGAGTAGGGGATCGTTGTTGATAAAGTATCGGAGTTGGAATTTTCATTCATGATGATACATAGACAGAGATTGCGAGACATACACACTACATGAGAAAATGGAACAAACCTCCCCAAGGAGATGAAATAAAGGATGAAGTCCACCCAGATTTGAAGAGGATACAAAATTGCAAAGACAAATTTCCAATTGGTGGTACCCTAATCATATAATTCACTATACTAGTCCAATAGCTTTCTTCCCAAGTCACCATAACAAAAGATAATTGACTGAAAGCCTAGAAACCCAATATGGATGGACTCCCTCTGAACCAAATGTTTGTTCAAGACACCAGAGGGAGAGTGGACCAAAGAATTGTTGGATATACCCTTGACAGAGCCACATATGATTCTAAAAAAAAAAAAATTAAACTCAAAGCACTGGAATAGGAGCCTACCATCTCCCTCTACACCAAATGCTTCTTCAAAACACCAAAGAGAGATGATCAAAGAACTGTTGGAAGGATCACTGACAAAGCCACATATGATTCTAAAAAGTGAGAACTAAAGCTCAAAGCGCCGAAATAGGAGGCTACCTCAAAAGAGTTTCCATTTAAGCCTTGTCTATTGTTGGTCCCCAAATTAGAAACTAGAAGCCTAGAATTACCTTCATTCAAAAGAGCCCAAGTCAATATGAGACGAATTCTGGAGGAAAGACTAGGCGCCAACAGAGTAGTTTGAGAACTGGAGAGTCCCTTTTGCCAAATTTCCCATCAACATGAATGTCGATCCCACAAGTGCACTATCCAAAGGATAAGCGAATGAAATCTGACATAGAGCTCTTTAGAGAGCTACCTGAAAGGTGAACTCCTAGACAGTGAAATTCAAGGACAGAGTCATATCCAAATTAATGGGCCTCAAAGGTGGCGAATTGATCCAAGAGTCATGAGTGATGCAGGAGTTATACAAGAGTCTAATTTATCACTAATTTCCCTACCCAAACACATGATTCTCATCATTCCAGCATTAAATTTCCCATTTTTGCTTCCAAAGAAAACCATCATGATCTTGAGAAGAGGTCATTTCCAAGATCATGTTAGATAGATGAAGTAATAACAAACATGTGAGTAGGAGGAAGCATCATATGCATGGTGGCGAGTCTCATGTAATGCCATGTCAAGGGGAATCCATATATGCTCATGTATCCAGGACATTAAACTTTTGAGGAGCTTGTTAAGGGAATAAAGGGTGGTGCAAATATGAGATTGGGGAAAGGAGAGGGGATAAGGAGGATGAAGAAAATTAGGGAATAGGATAGGATGGGGGAAATATAGGGGGTAAAGAGGCTAAGGGAGTTTTACGAATAATTCAAAATGATAAAATTTCATATAAGGGATATTCCAAGGGGAGGACCAAAAGCTAATAGTCATGAAACCTTAGTGAATGGGGCGAAAACAACCCGATTCATTTATTTCTACCATGGTCTCTTCGATAGAGAAATTTTTAACTTCTTGCGAATTGAAATCCATGTTATTAATTCTAAGGATATGATAGAATTCTTTAGAATGGAAGGACTTACCAATCCTCTGATCTTTTGGAGCACCAGTGCAAGGGAATTATCTTTTGTGTTGCCTTCCTTAATGAGATAATGAATTGTAATTAGTGAGTCTCTGCGTATAATAGTATTTGTTTCCTTTTTCATTAGAAATGTGTAAACCTTAAAGAAGTCCATACATTTTAACCTGATTGTTGGTTTTCCTTCCCAGACCCCATGCAAATTTCATTTTTATTATTCCATAAAGATTGAGTAATATCCATCCCCCTCCTGCCACCCTTTGATTTTTCTTAGAGGCCCCATCAACTTTGAAGAACCCATTTTTGCTGCTATTTCTTCCAATCAACCAATTCTTCAGGGGACAAGCGAAACTTCCAACTAGGGAGGACTGCTTTAGAAGACAAGGTAGGGGAAGGTAGAGGGGAGAGATAACATACCCATTGGTCTTATATCTCATCAAGGGAGGGATCTCTATGAAGAGGGTTGAGCTCGAGATAGAGGGAGAGGGCCTTTAAAGACGCAGATTTAGCAGAGATATGTTGATTTAATGATAGTCGAATTGTGAGAGAGAAAAAATTGCATATGTATTTGGGGAGGGAGATCCAAAATAATTTAAAGGAAGATTTTGTCTAAATGGAGCCCATATAATGTCTATGCCAAGATGAAATGAAATACTGGAGACTAGAAGGCCAATGAAGTCTATGATATAAATGACCTAGGGAAATAAACCAAACAACCTTTTCATAGGGACATTCCAAAAAATAATGGGAGCTATATTCTTCATGATTTTCACATAGGGGACATCTCAAAAGGCCATAAATTCCTTTCTTCCTAAGGTCCTTTGAAGTCAAAGTCTTTTTGTGAAGAAGAAACTAGTAGAAGATGTTGACTTTAGGAAGGGTATTGGGATTCAAAATTTTGTTCCAGAGGGAGGATGTGGGTGAGAATCTGAGAATGGAAGAGTAGATTCAAATAGCCCTCCTTAATAGAATAGGAGTAGGCTTTCCAGCCCAGTTTTTCATGCTAATATTTATTATTGTGACCCCTTCTAGCCAAATTCCTTTTTAAGTCTTCAGACAAGGGACTTATATGATCATGGAGGTCCCCCAAGTTTGAATATGTCCAAAACACATCAATATTCCATTTGGAGATATGAGCCAAAGTATTATTTCCTTGAAGACACATGTGGTCCATTAAGGTGTGTAATTCTTCCACATTTGCCAGTGGGGGATGATGGAGGATAGAATCTTCCCATAATATGATATTTCCTTCATTCTCGGGAATCCAAGTTAGATGGTATTTAATCATAAAGGTGAAAAATGAGATGATATTCCGGATAAGAGAATAATACCTGGATTGATGATCTTCCTTGGGGGAATGGATATATTTTTCCTTCGGAATTTGTACCCATCAAGAATTTGGTTGAGTCTTTAGTTTCCAATCTAATTTTGCCACAACATAAATATTCATCAAATCAGGACATTTGATACTTAGACCCCCATGAATCTTGGAAGCTCGTATTGTGGCCCATTTTACAAGGTGAAACAATGGTGGAAGATTTATCTCCATCCCAAGGAATTTTTTGCAGATGAATCCCATGTTTGTGCAATATACTTTTGGGCATATGAGAGTCAAAAGATTGGAACAAAGGAATGAGAGACAAAAAAAAAATAGTTAGGATAGTTCTACCTGCCAAGTTAAGCCAACAAGCTACCCAATTCTCCATTCACATGTTGATATTTTATATTATAGTTCGTGATAAGCCTTGGTATTTCAAAAATAATGTTGCAACTCCCAAGGGTACCAACTTAAATTATCAACTCAGTGTTCATACAAAATTAAGAGGTGTCGACACTATATGTTCATCATGAAATATGTCTTTATTTCGTTAATCTGATGGAATGAAGTGAATATCATGAAATAAAACACCAGCCTAGTTACAGAATGTAAAAGTTGCATTGAAAAGGAAACCTAGTCTATGGAATGGAAATAATAGTGCTTGAAATAGAAACCCTATCTTAAGAATAAAGAAAATAAACTAATCTAACATGCATAAAGAAAAGAGAATTTAATCAATCAATGCATTCCAAAGAGGTTATATCCATTTACAAATTTCATTATATACTTCATATGGAAATCAAAGAAATCATTATTGTGCTATCAAATTCATAAATCTATCCATTAACCCAAATTGTTGAGATATGTTGGAGGGGTAAAAATACAAGTCCTAAGTGGTATTGGGTCTTCCTAAATCATGTATTTAGAGCCTAGGGGTCCTTATTCAATCCTAAGAGACAAAAACCAAGCTTTTGGAGCAGCTATGGTCAATTTTACATGTTCTACAGAAGTGATACATGACTGCTACAAGAGTGCTACATGACTGCTACATGAGTGGAAAGATGTTACAGGAGTCAGATAACTTGTTGAATTCACAAGGAAATCAAATGAAAATTACATGGGAATTTTTAATTATTAAGCAGGATGTTATAGGACTTTGTTCCAAGTGGAATCACTCATAAATACCCCTGTTAACACGTGCTAAAAATAACATAAAATTACTACTCTAAAAACTATAAATTCAAGAACTAGTGAGCCAGTTAACCTACCACATGCCTAACCTAATCAAGTGAAAATTATATGGGGTAATTTTTTTTGTTAAATTGAATGTTTTTATGACCCATTTAAATTGGAATCAACTCAAATTAACCTCATTAACACATTCTAAAAAATAGCATATGTTTACTACTATTTTGCTACAAGAGACTTCCAAAAATTCTAGGTTTGTGAACTAGTAAACCTATCCAAGTAGCTCAATGATGAATATGAACTTTCAAATATATTCTAAGGATGCATCATGCTTGTGACTCTATAAATAACCTGAAAAACAACTCACTTCAATCATTTAAACAATATGACCTACAACAAAAGAAGAATGAATAGTAAATGTAGAAATAAGAGATGCAAGTGAAAAAGATATTCAAAGGAAATAAAGAAATAGTACAAGAGGGATCTGAAGCTCTTGGGATGGCCAAACCCAAGGAATATCAAATTCCTATGAAGGAAACCAAGCTTTAGAAGCTAAAAATGGCACCAAACTTCATTATTTGAATCAATACAAGTACATCTCTGCTAGAAATGAAAGTGGGGCTGCTAAATAACAAGTTTTCTCCACAAGAAGGCTAAGAAATACATGCCCTTAGAGTAAAAATTAGAATTGGATCTTATACAAAGTGACAAGGAAGAATTCTCCTTGAAACAAGGCAAATTTCCCCCCAAAATCCCTTAAAAAGTGGATTTGGTTCCCAACACTAGGAATCTTCATTAAATGACAGAGAACACATTCCTAGATTTTCTCAATCGATGGAGCCCTAGAATTTTTCAATAATTTCATGATATTTTCTTCACTTATTATCCAATCTTGGTCCATCATGTAGTAGGGATAAACTCCCTATATTATCTCTTTCAAAACTTACTCAATATTGTGCAAAAATAAATAATATTAGGCACATAATATGCAATTATCTCTAAACCTTTCTAAGAAAATATTAAAACTAAAAAACCATTATTAAGTTTATAAGGAGAGATTTAATATAGCCTTTATGTGCCTAATAAAAGTTAGATGGGCCTTAATTTGTGTCTAATTTGGAGGCCCATCACTTCACCATGATTTTGAGGAAGTCTTCTTTAAGCATATTGGCATTTCCATATATTTGAACTCATTCCAATCTTTTACCCTTTTGAAACCAAGAGCTTCTTCAATTTTATTTGATAGATTGTGCTAATGTTCCATGAGTAAATTTTCAAATTGGCCTCATTAACCAATCCTCCAGAGGTAGTAAGAAAATTGTATAGGACATTTTTTTCTTTTAGTAATCACTACATAAGCTCCACCTACGAGAATCATGTCATCAACAAATTGTCGATGATTAATGCTTCTAGCACCTGCTGAGAATCAAATCTTAGATAATCAATCAATTCTTGTTTCAAAGGTCCAGTATCCCACTCATAGAGTCAACCATGATCAATATACAAGAATGGAGAGAGGGAGTATACCTGCTTTAGCCCCCTGAAGGCTTTGAAGAAACAAGTTCCTCTCCCATTGATAAGGCGGGTGATCCAAGGATAACCAATACATAAAGCCACCCATTGAATAAATTGATCATGAAAGCCCATATTTTCATAACTTTGAAAAGGAAGTAGTGTCGAACTATATCAAACACATTTTCCATGTCTAGATTTATAACCATGCCATGATCTCCCCTTCACCAACTAGAATCCACTGCTTCTTGAATCATAATTACATTATCAAATATTTTCCTTCCTGGAACAAATCCTCCTTGATTCTCAGTGATGATGAATGGAATAATTTTCTTGAGTCTTATTTCCAAAATTTTATAAATGATCTTGTAGGAGGCATTACACAATGAAATTAGTCGAAACCTAGCGAAGGAAGAAGGATTATTCTCTTTGGGAGTGAAGGATAAAAATGAGGAATTGATTCCTCCTCCCATGAAAAGTTTCTTGAGTGATATCTTATTATTCTGATTAGGTCCTTGTGAATAATGTCCCAGAATTGTTGATAAGCAAGGAATTCGTCCAAACCTGGGGCCTTGTTTGAATGAAAGGAAAAGATATTTTGCTTTATTTCTTCTATGGAAGGAGGGACAATGAGAGGACCATCCATCTCATATGAAACTAGCTTAGGAACATGATCCAATATAAAGTGATATTCCTCTTTAGATAGTTGATTTGGGGCCTGGTACAAGCTACTGAAGTGATCAATTGTTGCCTCTTGAGTTAACTATAAGTCTTCAATTCTTTTCCCTTGGTGATGGATTTCTGATATGCTTTTTTTCTTTATTCTTAGCTTGATTATGGTAGAATTTAGTGCACTTGTCTCCAAATTTTAACCAAACACTCCTTTATTTTAACCTCTAGTTATCCTCTTCCTGTTTTAGGAGTGCATGATAAGGCTGGAATGTTTTAACTTCCTAGTGCAATAGATCCTTTGTAACATACTCAACTTCAATTTGGGACTGAATATTCTTGACTTGATTCTCCAATGTTAGAAGAGAATTTTTATTTGTTGATTTCCCATTATTTAGCCAAAGTTTGATGTCTTTTTAGCCTCTTTATTTTGTTCTCCCAAATATCAATTGGGATACCTTCAACCCACTGAACCCAAGAAGAAGCTAGCACGCCTAAGAAACCTAGAGATTGGTGTGAGAGTGCAGAAAATTTGTAGGGTATTGGGTGATAATTTTGAAGCATACTAATTTTAAACATGATGGATCAATGATATGATATGTTCCAATGAAGAATAAATGATTGGAGCTTGAGATTTAGAGTTAGAAATATGTTAACAACCAAAAACCTATCCAGTCAAGAAACAATGTGTCTCGGTCCTAATATCTTGTTATTCCAAGTGAATCACATATTAAGGGGATTAATATCAATAAGGTGGAGGGAGATAATTATGGGATTCTTGGTGGGGATCCCTGATAAACATCCCTCCCCTCTCTTTTGATGAAGGGTCATATTAAATTCTCCACCAATGATGCAATTTGTGCCAAAGGATGAATCTTTTAGCTCCATTAGATATTTCAACCAATCTTTATTTTCATGGAAATGTATATGCATATAAAGGTTTACAATAATGCATACCTGATTCAGTGCTAAAATGTTGAAAGTAGTAGCGATCCAATGTTTCTTCCTCTTGTTTTTTTATCAATTCTAGTTGATCTAGATCCCATAGAGTACATAAACCCCCTGAAGCACCTCAATAACTGACCTCAAGTTTGAAACTCTTATTCCATATCTTACTGTGCTTATATGAGAGATCCTTCTCATCAAGTTTAGTCTCCTGAAAGAGGGCTACAAATGGCTTTTATTTCACTATAAATTATTTTTCTTATGTGATTTTCTTATTAGATATGAGTCCCCTGCAATTCCGGGAGATGATATCCATTACTTAATTTTAGAATGAATTTCCCTTTTCAAGGGGCTTGTCGTTGCACTATTTTTTCCTTCTAATTTGTTACCATGATCAACTAATTACCGAGGTATGGTGCTTTGATACCCCAACCCTTTATCTTTCTCAATTTTTTTTGTGTGATTTCCCTATTAGTTTTCCTTCCTGTGCATCAAGTTTTCCTTTCCATATATTTGGTTTTTTGGCTTTTGATTTTTCATTTGTTGAATTAGCCATTATAGAGGGACAAGTGACTTCCTTTGATGAGAGGTAAGTGTCATCTTCTTCCTCTAACAAATCAACTAAGACATCCTGGGATATTTTATGGGTCATATTCTCCTCTTTTGGTACTTGCTTAGGGATGTGAGAGGACTACTTTTGAGGGCTTGGATCTCAGGTATTTTTGATAAGTTCCTTCTTCTTCATTAAGATTTTCTAGAACTTCTTGTTTATTCTTTTCTCCTTTGTGACTTCAAGATTGGATAGTACCTTTAGGATGTCAAGAAATCTTCTCTTATTTAGGGGGTTTCTATTTATTAGGCCCCCTTCTTATTTTGGATTGTTACCATTGATCTCCTTGACTTTCTTGGCTGACTAGGCCTTTGGTGCAATTTTCTGGCGAAATGTCCATATTTGTGGTAGACTCGACACTTGAAGGGGAGATAATCATCTAATTCCTGGATGTGAGTCCAATCATCCATACCTAATTTTATTATTTCTGGAAGACCCTTCTCAAGATCTACTTCAACACAAATTCAGGAATAGGCAAACAAACTGTTGATGATAGAAATTGCACCTTCAATCATCCAACACCTTGAGAAATTCCTAAAAGGATAGTCTAGGAACAATGAGAACACAGACCATATATGAAAATATATTTCATTGAATGTTCTTTAAAAATGTTCGAGAATGTTGGAAATAACCTTGACAGAATGTCAAAGTTCTGTAATCAAGACCCTTTACAAATGACAGTGTTTTTGTAACCACTTAATTAAATGCAAGTAATCAGCAATCTAACACAAGTTCAAGTTGCTGCAACTGGTACATATTCAAACGCTTGGACATTGGTACACTGCATAAATACTAGACTCATTAGTTTCGAAAAATAAACAATAATTTTTAGTAAACTCATCAATGACCACAATAATTACCTGATCCAGCAGAACATAAAATTAACTAACCCTCGTTGTTGCTTATTTTTAAAAGGTGGCATGCAACACAACCTTATCAGTCTCCTAGCACTCTTAAGTAAGTTCAAAGCAACCCAAAACTGAAGTGAACTTATCAATAAATCATACCAAAGTGCAGAAGTGAGGATCCTTCACTCTTTGTATCCATTTTTATTTTAAGCAGAGTGCTCATAATTGTCAAGTGGTTATATGTTGGTTTATTTAACCAATCATTTATCAAAATTGAAGGAAAGGGAGGGGATAGGAAAAGTTATTAAAATAAGAATTGACCAAAATAAATGAGGAGGGAATAAGACTTAAGGGGGGGACGCCCCATTGACCATGTAGAAACTTTAAAACATTAAAACAATGATACTAATAATATTAATAATGCATCATTTCCTCCTTGTATCTCTCATTTAATTTATACTATGAAAATATAATGCTATAATATCATTATGATCAAAATCATCCATCATATTTCCCATTCATCAAATTATTTCAATTGTCAAATATATGGGTCATGCTAATAGTCAAAATGTACATAACCATAGTCCACACTATGTATCAAAAGGGCATGAAGTATGTATCACCATATACCGTCCAAAATAATGTTAGCAAAACAAGTGCATCATATCCATGAAATAAAATGATAATTAAAATTTGTAAGCATTTTGCGGCCCATTGCCACTTTCCTTAAACAACTGTTGAAAATAACCAAAATGCTTGGATGTTTCTTCTACAGTAGAAGAATTAATCTGAATTACTTCTCTTTCGATTTCATTATTGTCCAATCTCTTTTGGAGTGTTGAGTTGGCTACTTTAGGTGATATTTTCCTTGGTGGGAAACTAGCAACAATTACATCACCTAAATGAGATACAGATGGGGTTGGAACTTCAGGTGCTTTATCATGATTGGTAGATGGATGGAAAGTAGCACTATGCATGACAAAAGTTGACTTATCCGAATGAGCAAATGAATCAGAATTATCATGACTCTTTAAAGACTCAGGTTTTCTAACAAGGATTTGATTTATTTTTTTCCCGACCTTGATATCCTAGTGAAGAGTTATTAGGAGTATGATCCCAATCAACATTATTTTGATAGGGTATTTCATGAATATTTGGATGTGGATGCAAAGAAGATTGGTGAGGTTCATTAGATAAAGGTGGCTGGATAATTGCAAGTGGATGACCTACGTAAAGATTCCTTGTAGTAGCTAGCTGCCTTAATTCATTAGAATCTACATTAAAGTGTATTGAAAACTGAATCCTTCTATTTATTCCCCGTTGCCAAATGTCCAATGGCTTATTGCCTCTTCCCCTACCTCATCTGCCCAAACCTCGAGAGAAGAAACTCATAGGTGTTACAACGCTTTCCAGTTTCCAAGACGTCAAATGTTCACCAACTATGCGTTGCAGCCACACACAATTCTTACTAAGCATGCCATGATGATTAGGGTTGCTAACGCGATTTAGTGATAGTCAGACACAGTGAAATTCCCAAATGAATGAGAAAAACATTGATATTTTGCTAAAACCTTGCCAAAATAAATCTAGATTCACAAATATCATTGATCGCTAAACCCTAGCACAATGGTCATTGATCAAATGACAAGGAGAAACATTTACTCTCACATTGTTTCATTTCCAGAAATATCGACACATTTACACCACCTTAACCTGCACTTCCAACTATTTCACGCAACTCATCGGAGTGTGTGGAATAACATTTCACATAAAAAATTATCCCATATTCATGATCTGATCCACCATCATATAACATATCATAAGCCCAATCAATAATTGTAATCAACCAAATGAGATATGAAACTATGCCTTGTACATGCATATTGCGCTACATAATGTGACTTATAAGGTGACAATATGTGTTGCCCAAACGTTGATAACCATTGAAATATATATAAAGTCACAATCATATGGATGCATCAATTTATTTTTTTAATTATCCCTTCTAATCATCAACGAACCATAACATGTACCATTGTGATTCCTTCGACAATGCTTTACCAATCTCAGACTTATGTATATTGGCAGAAACTATGATCACCACTTCATTTTCTACGTGGAATAATAACACATGTACAATAGATAGTATTCAATCAACAATTATTCTTAATATTAAACACAAGATTGGACACTTTTATGGTTGAACTTCACCACTTTAGCAATAACATTTTTGAATGGTGGAATCCCTCCCTCTTAGCCTTAGCCTTAGGTCAACAGATGGTGAATTGGTCATTTAGACAAACTTTTATTGGTCGTCTAAGAGGCACGGGTTTTCTTATTTTGTATTTATATTACAAAATATGAAAGTGACAAATAATAGTGTCAACACAAACCTTCTCGGGGATTAACACAATTGATGTATTTTCCCAGAGAGTTTCTAATGAGTCTGAAGGTCTCATCATTCTAGCAACGAAGAGGTAAGTATGGTAACTTTACCTAGACTAGAACTGTCGTAGGGATATCACATTCTGAGTTGAAGTTAGGGTTTCATCGATTCAGATAAAGCCCTTGTGGCCCCATGAAATATGGTCCACTTTTGAATATAAGATCCTAATCCTCCTCGAGCTCAAAATAAAAGGTGAAGAAAAATTTTCTGACAAAGGAAGAGACCACTTCTCCTTTCATTTTAGATTTCCAATTAGTCTCAATCCACTATCTAACCGATCAGGGAGAAGGCCATAGACTCGTAAACTGGCCAACAAAACTCCAATCTACTAACTGAAGGGCCCTCGATCGGGCTTGCAGTGTTGAAATAACTATTTTTAGGATATCGATCAGCTTCTTAATGAATTTTGAAGTAGGTACCTTCTAAACTTTGGGGCCATTTGCTACTAAATTGTTAAAATTTGCAACCTCCTACAATAACTGCGAGTCCTAGGCGACACTGTCCATGATGGGCCACCCTTCCAAAAGAAAAAATCAAGATAGCCAAAGGAACTTACCTTCACCGAAAAGATAATCCGCCAATGAGAAACGAGGTAGTGAATCCCATCACTAGGCCAAGGTGACAACAACTACAAACACTCGATCCATTGATAGATCTAACCCAATCAAATTTACGCTTTAGGAATCAGCACATGACACAAGGTCACATAACCTAGCATTTCTATAGGTAATTCCTTTGCCAATCCTGTTATGGCACCAATTTGGAGAATAGGTATACTCTTGTTTTGAAAACAAACTTGAAAAACAATAGAAATTTCAACATGATTTTGAGGAAATTTTTGAAACTCAAAATTATAGTTCTGGGCATAAAGTTTAAGAGTTATATGAGTTAAATAGAATTATAACTATAAAAGTCATATGAGTTAAATAGTTGATTAATGCAGTGAGGTATATTATATTTTTTAATATTTGTGTATATTTTAGTTTGTCAAAATCAAATAAAATTTAATTCAGAAATTTTATTAAAAATAAATAAAAAATCAAGAACCTAAAATTTAGAAATCAAATTTAGATGATGAAAGCTATAGCTATTCTACAACTAATCCCCGATCTCATAAGTCGATGAAATTGAATACAACATAAAGATTCTTTGATTTTTGTAACAATCAAATCACACCTTTTCTTACCAATACCATCCACTGTGATCCCTTTCTTGCTTTTACAACAATCAAAGAACCCTTTCCACAATGATTAGAGCGGTTTTTCTGGCCAACGCTCACCACTGTTATCCCTTTATTTCTTTCAAATCCACCAGAGTGCACCGCAATCAAAGCACCTTTTTCCACCATGACCAAAATTCCTTCACTTTCTAATGCCTATCATTTAAAATATACCCATCTATAATTGCAGTATTTTTATAACTCACAATTTTTTCCTTTGGTGTAACAAACTAAGGTGAAAAATATAATATATGAAAATGCAATATGTATTACATAAGTTTAAATATAATTGATATGTGGGAATAATTTGTATTATAACAATGAAGAAGGTATGAAATTTGTAAGAGCAACAATAACATTAAGGGTTTGAAGATGGCGAAAAATGTAATATATGAAAATGCAATATGTATTACATAAGTTTCAATAGAATTGAAATGTGGAAATAATTTGTATAACAATGAATAAGGTATGAAAATGGTAAGAGCAATGATAACATTAATTGTTTGAACATGGGCCATAAGGGGATTTTTGGAGAGAATTTTGTGCATATTGTCGAATAAATTGAATAATAATAATAACATGGTATCGAGTGTTTTATTATCATCTTCTTTGGTTGTAGATCATTCAAATGCATTAATATATAGCAATGATAATATTGTTTACATTTTTATTTGCGATGGTATTGGTTCTAAGTGACATCATCTCCCCCATTTAAAAATGCCCCGAAACAATATGTGGTTTATAACATGGAACTACCTTCTAGCGAACATACATTCCAACTTATCCCTTTATTAAATGTCATAGAACATAAAATAAGCTTGTTGGTGTTGAGGAAAGATATAATATTTCTTCTTTAATTTACAAAGAATTCTAAACCACTTGGAATTTGAAACATGAGCTAGAACTAATGAGGCTTGTCTACTTAGGGTGGGGTGCTTTCTTTTCAAAAATAGAAATAAATCAAGTAGGCAAAGAAGTGTTGTATGAAATAAAATATGTAGGTAAATAAATTTTCTCACACTTGCCCCTAGTGTCTCATTTGTTGATAAGGACTTGGAAAAGAAAAGAAAATTTTAGATCTTACCATGCACCTCTCACTAAATGAGACTATTTTGGAATTGTATTGGCTTTGCTCCTCTTTAAAAGGAATAAACATAATT
Source organism: Pinus taeda (assembly GCA_000404065.3). Lineage (NCBI taxonomy): Eukaryota > Viridiplantae > Streptophyta > Pinopsida > Pinales > Pinaceae > Pinus > Pinus taeda. The sequence continues at coordinate 217,560 of APFE031268429.1, forward strand.
GAAGGTGAAACCTTGACTTGAATGGAACTTCGAAGGGGACATTAAGTTATTCATAATTCACAAAAATGTGTTGAGTTGATGGATATTATGTGGTTATATCTTCATTCTTCCATTCCTGATTTATTCGTGTCATCAAGATCCTATACATACATAAAATACCTAACTAATAAAGTTTGATGTTGGATTTTTCACGTGAAAAATAACTTGAATCTTCACCAATTCATGCAGTTAGAAGTGATTTCCTATGCAATGTATGAAACAAATTATCGGACTTGAGAAGAAGCATGCATATGTAGAGAATTTATCTTAGTGTTACTAGTGAAGTACATCTTAATAATGATACACCAATAATTAGAATTGCTCCAAAAACGATTTTTGGTAAATTGAAAACACATGCACAAACTCCCCTGTTGAAAACATAGACTCCAAGGTAAAACACACCTTACAAGAGTGATAGACAACCATCACATGCAATGATCACCCTAAAAAACTACATGCTTTCCCTACCTAAAGACTCAAGATAAACTAAGATTAATTATACAATATTAATTACCATACTCTCTTGTGTTGAGTGTGTTGGCAAATTATTGAGAATGTGTTGTCATTGATTTCAAGTTAAGGGAGAGAATGTTAAGTGTCATGATTTCATTAATGTCATTATTACTTTGAGTATCCATTCTCATTACTTGTTGTCATGGATAAAATCAATTTTGATAGTTTCTCTTTGCAAGAATTTTGCATCATGTTGATTTGCTCAAAAGAAAATGAAACATGTCTAGTTAGATAGACCTTTCAAATACATTTCCAATGGTATATGGAAATTTTCCCAACTCCCAATGAATGAGGAGAAAAATGAGTTTGAAGCAGTATAGTACATGAAAAGTTCCAGCTTGGACCACAATTCTTTGGATTGATCGGGCTAAGAGGAAATTCACCATTGGATGGCAGAAGAAAAGCTCAAGAGGGAGTGTTGATGGATGATGGGAAGTGAACTGACAAGCCATTGGTCATAACGACTGGTTGCAAGGAGCTTGATAGTAAGCACCCATACATCTATTAGAAAAACTTGTAAATACAAGCTTCAGAGGGAGTACCATAGCCGATGGGTAGTGAACTAGCAAGCCATTGGTCACAACACCTAGTCATAAGGAGCTTGGTAGTTAGTGCCCAATAATTTATCAAATCACCCGGTAAGATTTGGTTTGCACACAATAGAAAAGTCATCTAATGAAATAGTTCCCAACACGTGGCGAGATGGATGGAACCTCCACATAGATGCTAAGTGGTAATGACATGGCTCATAGGTGGAAACCGTCATGATATGGCTAAATAAGATAACATGGTAGCTTGAGGAGGTGGCACGTAGTAAGTGAATTCAACACTTATGGATGCCCAAATGTGCATATGGTGAGTGGCACATGGCAAGTGCATGTGGTAAGGATGACATATGGAAAAAACTCACTAGCTATAGGAGATGACATGCCAAACTTGATGGTAGGTGACGTGGCTTGTGGGTCCTTCACTAGAGCTCCTGGTTCAAGGATGTTGTAATAGGTGGTGGTGCAGACGAATGTGTCTAGTAGACAAAAAATTATCTCTAGAAGATGACAAATAGTGAAGTGGTGTATCCATCAGTCAAATAACCCAGTTTGAAAACTATTGTGAATAGTATAGTGCATAATGTTTCAACAACTGATGGGTGGCATGTAGTCATTCAAGAGATGGACTAGTTACTATCAAGTGAAGCACCGTCATTTGAAGTTCTCGTCTATTACAAGATATAGATTGTACGCAACACAATGAGTTATGGCTGATGAATGACTAGTGACACATGGTAAGTGATGGTTGATAGATAGATAATTTCGCGTCATCAACATCAAAGAGGAAAATGGCATGTTTGTTCATTAGAGCACTTGTTTGGAGAGATTTCTAACCACTAAGAATCGAGTGATAAGTGACAACTTATGGGTGGTGAATTCCATTAAAGGCACGGTCACCACTACGGTCACCTAGGTACAAGCATTAAGCACCTAGGGAAGTGACAACCAATGTTTGAGCACGCAAATAGTTAAAGGGTTGGAATTAAAATAAGTTTGAATTAGAAAAATATATAACTAATCCACATCTACAAATAGAAACATAAATTATGTGTTATTAAGAATATTTCCAATGCAAATTGATCAGTGAGAGTGTTTTGGACACAAGAAGAGCTACAGTTTGAAAATAAAGAGGAGAAAGAGTTGTGTTATTAAAATTGAAGAAGATGTGTGCAATTGTTAAAGATCTGAAATAGAAATGGCTATAAATTGCTAACCATAGGTTGAAAAGTGTAAAATATATAAGATCTGAAGAGGTTATGCAATGGAATATTGCAAATCTAAATTGTTGAGGAATTAGTTGAGAAATATTAGAGATAAAACAAATCTAGAGCAAAATAATGTTGTATGAGTGAAATTTAATTGAAAGTCATAAATCTGAGTCTGAAAATGTATGAAGGAGGGATATGAGCAGCTAAAGAAAGTTGGTTCTTGCAAATCATGGGATTGGAGTCTCCTTCAAGTTGGTTCTTATAAATATTATGGGGTTGGTTCCTTGATAGGTTGGCAAACAAGTGGAGTTGGTGCTTCTCGCAAGTGGACATTTGCAAAGAATAAGGGGTTGGTGCTTACAAAATTTGATGTAAATTAAAGTTGGTGTTTTCATTTACATCTTATTAAAATAATACTTGTGGTTTTCTCCCACATGGGTTTCCACATAAGTATCTTATGTTCAAGCTTTATGTGATTGGTGCACTGTTGTTTTTTTTAAAGTGTTTAATTGGCTAAATATTTGTTAAAAATTTTAAAATATTAATTCACCCCCTTCTCAGTATTTTCCTATCTCCCAACAATTGATATCATAGCATGTTCCTTTAGTATTAGTGTAACAACTGGAAGGTAGATCTAGGTCTAAAACATGGCCAACCAAGATGGAAATTTCATTAATGAAGCTCATGTGTTCGCTGGGAGAAGCTATGCATTCTGGAAGGTAAGAATGAGAACTTACATAATGTCCCTTGGTGTAGATGTCTAGGATGTAATGTTGAATGGATATAAAAATATAGATGTATAGTTTGACAGAGATGATCAACTCAATTTTCCTTATAATTTTAAATCAATGAATGCAATCTTAAGTGGATTTCGTGAATCTGAGTTTTAAAGTCATGCATTGCGACAAAACCAAAGATATATAGGATAAGCGGTGATAGCAAGGCCTTAATGAAACTATGAGTGATTCTTTGTAGTTAAAAAGGTGTTAATGTCTCTTCTTGCTAAATTCAATGACAAAGTATCAACAATTGAGGATATTCAAAATCTCAACAAATTGACAATGGATCAACTGGATGGAACCTTAACTGCATATCAAATGGGAACCACAAAAGAAAGATCTATATCAAAGGAAGCAACCTTCAAAGCTAATAATAAGACCAAAGAAGATCAAGAAGACTTAATCCATGGATCTGATGAAGAAGAAGCCAAGTTCATTAGAAGATTGAAGAGAGGGTCTGGCAAATACAAAGGTAAGTTTCCTTTCAAATGTTTCAATTATGGAAAAGTAGGTCACTATTCATATAAATTCCCACATAAGAAAGAAAATAATGAATATGGCCATAAAGAAAAGGATAAGTATTAGAGAGCAAGAAGGTACGAAACTTAAAGAAGAAGATATTTTATACCAAAGAGAACAATAGCTCCTTAGAGGATGAGAATGAGTAGTATTTTGATGAAAAAAGAACGAATCATTTCATTCTCATGTCTATAGAAACCCAAGATGAAGGGAAATATGATTATGACTTAGGTGAAGAAGACGTTGTAGTAGATCTCAAAGGAGAACTAGTCAATTCCTTAGAAGAAATACAAAGTCTTGAATGATAGTTGTCACAATTTTGGGTACAAGGAAGCTGAATGTAGAGAAAATAGAATTGGAAAAACCCTCATTCAAAGCAAGTGAAATAACCCATAACATGGAAAAGGAAAAGAGATGAAAAGAAATAAGAATGCCACATTATCTTATATGCTCAGAACCAAGACATCCATTGGTATGTGGATAGTGGATTCTCCAAACATATGGTTGGTGATAAAATTAAATTCTTGTCACTAAGAGAAGATAATACATGCAATGTCACATTTGGCAATGATGATCTAGGCAAAATAATGGGAAAATGCACAATTAGATTGGACAGTGGAAGAGGAAAGGCTCAGAATGTTCTCTTTGTGGATGAAATCAAACACTATTTGTTTAGTGTGAGTTAGATGTGTGACCAGAGGTATGATGTCACCTTTCACTCCAAGGGATGTGAAATAAAAATGGAAATACAAGGAAAGTAGCAAGGGCCATGACAACTCCAAGTAATGTGTACATATTCAATGAGGAAAACGAGAAGTTTTGTTTGGGGAAGCTTGATGAGAGCTGGATATCTCACAAAATGTTTGGGCAATTAAAATTTGATCATATGGTGAAGCTAAAAAAAGACAAGTTGTAAGGGACTTTCGAAATATTTCCAAGCCAAGAAAAAAAATTGTAAATCATACCAAATTGACAAGTAAGTTAGAGTACCCTTCAATACCAAGGAAAAATCATCAACTACACCTATAGAGTTGGTTCACACTAACTTATGTGGAGCCTTAAGAACTAAAAACTTGAGTGGAGAATGATATTTCATGTTGATTATTGATAATTATGCCAGACTAACTTGGGTTGCATTTTTAAAAGAGAAATATGATAAGTTCAAAGTTTTCAAATATATCGCTAAAAACAAAATTAATTGTAAAATAAATGCCTAAGGTCTATCAGAGGTGGAAATTTTACCTCAAATGAATTTGATAATTTTTGTGAAGAACATAATAAGGAAACAATTCTCAATTTCTAACACCCCACAACAAAATGATTTGGTGGAGAGGAAAAAAGGATCAGTGCAACAAATGGGTAGAGCAAGTTAGATGAGAGAAATCTTCCAAGCACCTTTTGGGTTGAAGTTGTTCATACATTAGTCCACATATGGAATAAATCTCACTTTAGGCCAAACAATGATAAGACTCCCTATAAATTGTGATATGAAAAGAAAAAAAATCAATCAAGCACTTCAAAAATTTTGGCAGTAAATGCTACATTAAGATCAAAGATGACAGTTTGGTTAAGCTTGATGCTAGAGTTGATGAAGGAATGTTATTAGTATATTTAACTAATAGAAAATTCTATAGATACTATAACAAAAGATTGTGCAAGATTGTTGACAACATTGATGTGAAGGTGGATGAAGCTTTACCTCTAATAAGGAAGCAACCAAAATTTATCATCCTAGTTGATCAAATCAAAAGTGAGTGTGAAGATGAACTACATGAGGAATCGAAAGAAGAAGAAGAAGAGGAGGAAACATGCTCTCATCCAAAAACCCCTTCAAGGTTTGTACAAAATAATCATCTTGAAAATAAAGTTTTTGGTAATAAGGAAGCAAGAGTTCCAACTAGAAGAAAGCTAATAAGTACATTTAGTGCAATACATATTGCTAAGCTATCCATGATTGAATCCAAATATTTTTCTTAATAAAGTCAAGATAATCATTGGATAAATGCCATGAATTAGGAATTAGATCGAATTGAAAAAAAATAGACTTGGGAATTAGTTCCAACACCAATAAATAAAAATGTTATTGGCACCAAGTGGGTCTTTAGAAACAAGTTGAATGGATATGGACAAGTAATGAGAAATAAAGCTAGACTTTGAAGAAAATTTTGCTCTTGTTGCAAGAATGGAGGAAATAAAAATGTTCTTAGCATTTTCCTATCACAAGTTCAAATTTTATCAAATGCATGTGCAATTAGCCTTTCTAAATGGATAAATTGAAGAAGAAGCTTATATAGGACAAATTGAAGGGTTCTAGTTATCAGACAACATAAATGATGTGTGTAGACTTAAGAAAGATTTGTATGGGTTAACGATATTCAATATTAGACAAGCATCTACTGCAACAAGGTTTCAAAAGAGGGACAAATGATAGTAATTTGTATATGAATCTTGAAAATGAACGTCCTTTAGTCATTTTTGTTTATGTTGATGCCATAATTTTTGGAAGTGACTCGTATTTGCTCAACCAAAAATTTGTAGTTTAAATTCAAGCTAAGTTTGAAATGTTTGTGCTAGGATAATTATCCTTATTCCTTGGTTTACAGATTACACAATCAACAAGAGGAATGATTATCTCCTAAAGAAAATATCTCAAGGAGATGTTGAAGAATTTTGGAATGGAATAATTCTCACCCATTATTACTCCTATGGTCACTAGAAGTAAGCTAAGGAAAGATAATGAATCACTTGAGGTAAATCAAACTTTGTTTAAATCAATGATTGTAAATTTGATGTATCTTACAACATCAAGGACAAACATCATGTAGTTTGTTGGTTTAGTGGAAATGTATCAATGAGATCCTAAAGAGAGAAATTTGTTAGCTGCAAAACCATTTTTAGATATTTAAGTGCCACCGTGGAATTTGGTTTATTGTATCCCAAAGGTGAAATTTTTTCTTTGATTTCACACACATATGTCAATTGGGCTGGTAGTGAAGATGATAGGAAGAGCGCAATTGGTGGTTCCCTTTTCCTAGGAGATTGTTTGGTGGATTACTTAAGCAAGAAGAAAACATCATTCTCATTATCCACAGCTGAAGAAGAGTCATAGTAACTATTGCATGTTACACTCATATTTTGTGGATGATGTAGACTTTGCAAGACATGAATGTAATGTATGATGGATTAATTCCTATTATCTGTGATAATACAAGTGCTATATGTATGTCCAAGTATCTCGTTTTCCATTCAAAAACCAAGCATATACCCATAAAGTATTACTTTCTTAAAGAACAAGTGGCTAATTAAATTGTAATGTTGGAGTATATATCAATAAAGGAACAAGTTTTTGATATATTCACTAAGCCTCTTACCCTAGAGCCCTTTGAGGATTTGAGGCATAAGTTGGGAGTGATGTGTCTCTCGTCTCTTTAATAGTTTTCTTCACAAGGAATGAAGGAAAATATCCAATTTAGTTTGAGATAATTGTATTCCAGGAATTGAAACAGAAGAGAAGCGAATAAGCTCAGGGGGAGCTGCAAGATTAAGACGTGTAGCATTGTTCAAGGGGAGTAATTTTCTATTTATCTCATTGTAATTGACTTGTCATATTGAGAAATGGGAAGAAGTTGGCGCTTGGAACAACCATTAGGGTGCATTAGTTCAATTGTATAGCAGCATAACTACAACTTAGTCAATCTATATCAAAGGGGATAGATTTGATTTTTGACCTACCATTGGTGTGGTAATATGTTATGCAACCAGCTCACAAAAAGATATAAAAGATAGATCAATGACTTCAAAATTAGCCTCTTCGAGGGGGAAACCTCCTTTACATTACACAAATGAATAATTCTTGGATGATACAAATCACAAGACCTCCTTTCTATATATAGGAGTCTAAGGGGTCACAATATAATCAGAGCCGACATAACAATAATAATGTAAGGGCACAACAATAACAATATTGGGCTTCTATGGGGCACAATAATAACAATATGGGGACTACATGGGCATAAAAATATAATAAGGGGGTTGCACTAATAACAATAAGGGGCTTCAAAAAGTGTTGTCGTCAATGCTTGAGTAGTTTTGGATGAGTTTGTATAAAATTTTCATCCTCCCATGTGTAATATTCAGTGGGTAAGTTCTTCCACTTGATGAGACACTCTGAAATTAATTGATTTCCATGACTGCTTCAGGTTCCAATATGATTTTTCCTTCCTCATCAAGTTTCGAAAATATTGTTTGAACTAGGAGCTTTTCACCTATAACCTTCTTTAAGCATGAAACATGGAAAATTGGTGGCACTCAAGAAGATGCAGGAAGCTCCAATTTGTATCCCATAGTACCAATATTTTGCAGCACCTTGTAAGGACCATAGTACTTTGATGATAATTTATTATCATTCTTAGCTTGCTTGAGGGACATTTGTTTGTATGGTTGTAGCTGTAAAAATACCCAGTCACCTACATCAAAACTTCTTTCGTTGCGATGTTGATTTGCATGTTGTTTCATTCGATTCTACGCCAAAGTGAGGTTATCCTTTAAGAGTTCGAGAATTTTTTGTTGATTCTCGATGTGATATTCCGCTTCTTGAACCTTAGAATTTTCTCTTAAAGATGATGTGATGGATGGTGCATGATATCCCTAAAGTGCCATTGCATTACAACATATGGTCAGATTCGTTTCTTCTTTCTCTGGGGTTGGTTCTTGGTGTATATTCTCTTCTTTTGATGTTTCTTGATCATTTTCTTCCTCCTCTTCAAAATTTATGTAAATTAATTTCTTCTCAACACACTGATGACATTTAGTGTATTTGCTATCACAACTGTAACAAATCCCTTTTTCTCTTTTTTCTTCCAATTGTTGTGGTGTCAACCTTGTACATTGTGGAAGACTAGGAGCAACAACACTTCCATATTTATAGTGATAAGTGGTAGACTTCCTTGTTGCCATTATTTTTCTTTCAACTTTTCTTGAAAACTTGAATGCCTTCTCCAATGAATCAAGTTCCCAAAGATGAACCTCATGTTGAATGTTATCCTTTAAACTCCCTATGAAGACATCAATCTTCTGCTTCCATGAAATATCATTTACCTTTATATTCAATTTTTGGAAGTCCTAAATGTGCTTTTCTATTGATCATTTTTGTTTGAGATTTATCAGTTGGATAAAGAAGGTGTTTCTCTTTGTATCCTCATAATGTGCTATCATTTCCTCCGTGAAAATTGACTAGGTGACAAGTGATTTATGAGAACAAAGCCGTCTACATCATACAAATTGATTCGGTTGTAAATATAAAGATGAAATGTGTATGTTTTGTAACAATTGTACATCATGTATATGAAAATATTGCTCCATCTGTAGTATCCAATTTACCATATCCTTTCTATCCAACTTCTTCATATCTCTTTTTTCTTTCATTTAGGAGCTCGATATTGAAACGGTTATGCCTCTGTAATTTCAGATCTTCAAATTCTGAAATATCATGTAGTGGTAGCCCTATGAGTCCTCTTTCCAACCCCATATGTCGAATCGATATTGGATTCTCCAAAAAATACTTATGCACAATCTCCCACAATGACCTGATTATAGACTGGTTCAGTGGAGAGAACTTGTATGAGGTTCCACGTGTCATTATTTCTACCTTCAGAACTAAAAACGATACCCAAAATACTAAAGTCCATCCTCATTCTATAAATTTTACGAAATTCAAATTTGATGCTCAGAGAGAAAGTTATGATGATATTCCCAAGGTCACTTATTTTAGATGGAATTCGGGAGCCTATAAAAACCCTAACTTCCTTGGATCATATCTCTGAAAATATAGCGAGACAAGATTTGAAATTATGACATGAAGTTCATCACGATTTCTTCTAAAATGGGTTTTTTTTCAACTTCTAAAGCTTCTTAGAAAAAACATTATAGCGACAATTCCACAAGGACCTGTTTGAAGCAGCAAAACCATAGAATCCAAAGCTCTGATACCAAATGTTATGGAACCAGCTCACAAAAAGATAGAAAAGATAGATCAACAACATCAAAATCTGCCTCTTCGAGGGTTAAACCTCATTTACATTACACAAATGAACAATTCTTGGATGATACAAATGACAAGACCTCCTTTCTATATATAGGAGTCTAAGGGGCCACAATATAATCAAAGCTGACATGGAAATAATAATGTAAGGGAACAAGAATAACAATAGTGGGCTTCTATGGGGAACAATAATAACAATATGGGGACTACATGGGCACACCAATAAAATAAGGGGGTTTCACTGATAACAATAAAGGGCTACACTAGTAGTATAGGGACCTAAAATAATGTATTGGTACGACTATACAATTCACTTTAATTGGTACACCAATAGAAGTTTTGGTATCAATATTTAGTGAATAGGTAGGAAGGGGGAGAGTGAGCAGACAATACAGTTTGAGTAGAAGGAACACTTTGCCATTTTTGCTAAATGGGGAGAGAGAGAGCAAACATTGGAGATGAAATGTGAGAAAATATATTAGATAGTGAAGATGGAGAGTGTGTAGACATGGAGATAGAGAATGAGTAGATTGATAGGGGAGTCACACCTAAGGCCATTAATGCCAAGAAAAGTTTTGTGTTGTTGACATCAATGCCAAAGGGGGAGATTGTTGAGTGTCTTGGAAAATTTTTGAGAATGCATTTTCATTGATTTCAATTTTAGGGTGATAATGTTGAGTGTTCTTGATGTCATTGATGTAATTATGGATGATGTCAATTTAGGTAGTTTCTCTTTACATGCATTTTCCCTCCTGTTTCTTTGTTGAAATGAGTATGAAATGTGTCTAGTTAAATAGACCTTTCAAATACCTTTCCAATGGTATATGGAAATTTTCCTAAATCCTAAGGAATGAGGAGAAAATTGATTTTGAAGTGGTGTAGAACATGTAAAATTCTAGGCTAGGTCATAGTTTCGTGGACTCATCAGGATAAGAGTGCATTCGACCATTGAACTAGAAGAAAATATTATGAGGGAGAATCGACAATCCACAGTGGTGAATGACAAGCTATTTTTCATAGCACCAAATCACAAGGAGCTTGATAGTAAATGCCTATGCATTTATCAGTCCACCTACTAAAAAAAAGCTCAAGAAGGAGTGTTAATGCCCAACATGTAGTGAAGCGACAAGATGTTGGTCATAGTGCTTGGTTGTAAGGAGATTGGATTTAAGCACCCATATATCTATCGGACTACTTGATAAGATTTGGTTTTCATAAAACAACAAATTTGTATGGAAAATAGATGCTCGAAACATGTGGAAAAATAGGTGGCACCTCCACATATATGCCAGGTGGTAGTGACATGGCATATATGTGGCTACTGTGGTGACATGGCTAAAGAAGTTGACGTGGTAGTTTGAGGAGGTGACATCTGGTAGGTGAATTCAACACTTCTGGGTGGATAAATGTATAGACTACGAGTGAAATGTGGCAAACATGTGTGGGAAGGGCCACACATGGAAAATATTACTAGCTCTAACAAATGACATGTCAGACTTAATGGTAAATGACATGCCTTGTGGGTCCCTCGTTGGACCACCCAGTTTGAGGATCTTGTAATAGGTAGTAGTGCAGATGAATGTGATTGGCGAGTGGTATAATGGTAGATGAAAAAACATCTCCAATATATGACAAACCATCAAGTGGTGCATTTTTAAGTCAAACCATTAGTTCTAAAAAAATTTGTGAAAAATATAACGTGAAATTAGCTGACAAGTGAGGTGCAACATGCCGATAGATGGACTAATTATTGTCAAGAGAAACACCATCAAGTGAAATTCTAATCTATTACATTTCTAAGATATAAAGTTGTACACACCATGGTGATTAATTCCTGATTAATGTTTAGGGACGCGAGGTGAGCAGTGGTCAACAAATGGAGAATTTCCGATCATCAACAACAAGAATGAAAGTGGCATGTTCATCTGTTGCAGTGCTCGTTTGGATAGAGTTGTAACCATTTAGCATCGAGTGATGAATGATAATTGATGGGAAGTGAGTGTCATTAAAGCCATGGTCACCACTAAGGTCACATGGTGCCAAGCATCAAGCACCCAGGACAACCGCGACCATCATTTGAGCATGCAAATGATTAAAGAGTTGAAACTAAAATAATTATGAATTGTAAAAATCTTTAAGATTTGTGTTTATAAATAGAAACAAAAACATCATGATATTAAGAATAATTCCCATGCAAATAAGTCAATGAGAGTGTTGTAGACATGAGAAGATCTATGGTTCAAAAGTAAAAAGGAGAGAGAGTTGTGTTATAACAAACTAAAGAAGATGTGTGGAATTGTTAAAGATATGAAATAAAGATCGTTGTAGGCTATTGATGAGAGGTTGAAAAGTGTAAAACATAAAATATATGAAGTGGTTACACAATGTAACAATGTATATTTGAGTCATCAAGGAATTATTTAAGAAAGATCGGAGAAGGAAAACAAATATGGAGCTAAAGAATGTTGTATGAGAAAAATTTAATGGAAGAGCCATAAATCTGAGTCTAAAAATGTATGAAAGAGGGATCTAAGTGGTTGAATCAAGTTGGTGCTTTCAAATCAGGAGATTGGAGTATTCGTCAAGTTGGTTCCTATAAAGATCAGGGGCTTGGTGCTTACAAACAAGTGGGAGTTTCTGCTTCTAGTAAGTGGGTGCTTGCAAAGAAAAAGGGGGTTGGTGCCTCTTGTAAGTTGGTGCCTACAAAATATGATGTAAATTGAAGTTGGTTCTTGCATTTACATCACAGTTAAAAGAACACTTATGGTTTTATCCTGCATGGATTTCCATATACATATCTTGTGTTCAATCTTCATGTGATTAGTGCACTGTAATTTTAAACAACACCAAATAATGGACAAAAAATAAGGAAATAATGAGTTTCTTATTATTCACAAAGATATAAATTTATACATTGTCTAACGGCCCTTATTTTTTGTATTCCAAGTGGTCTCTTGGAATCCAGTGATCGTTCACATTCCACACCCAAAACCCTTAGCGGATTAGGTGTCCAACATTCCCTCCCTTAATATGAAGGGGTATATATGAGTCCAAGAAGAGAGCTATAATATAAAAATACAACAATGCATGACAACAATAGGTTGAATGTGTTATCTGAGATAATGGTATAAGGTGGGAGAACTCGAGGTCTCAACCGGTGGTGGTTTAAGGATGACCACCAACACTGGAATGCTTAGTGAAATTCCTAGAATAATTCGAAATATGGATAGAAGTTGAAGTCTTAAGCTAGAGGAAGTGCTCCCTATTTTTCTGAAAAGGGAGACCAATGAGGTCTCAATATGGTACTCTTCCAAATTTAACTAGAAGTTGAAGTATTTTTCTAGAAGAAGTTTCTAAAAAGGGGGACCATTGAGGTCTCAATCTACAGTGGTTGAAGGAAGATCACCAACCAAGGGCATGCTCGAATTATTTGTCTTTGGCTACAAATCTAAATATGGGTATGGTTGTGTTGATGGTACTGGACCCGCCAACATGTTCGGGGATCTCCCCAGTGAGAAGTACCAATTAGACCTTAGACCATCAGGTGTAGCAGTCCCAGCAGTGGGCCATACGGTAATGCGTTGACTATGGTTTCGCACAGAGGCAAGTAAGATGTCCCTATTGGTAACTAGGGTGTGACAACTATAGTGAGTCAAGGATGGTGCATGAGAGGTTCTAACACACGAAGGGTGAGGTGAGTGCGCCCCTTGGAAACCTATAACATTACTCGACTTGGAAGGGAACACACGAGCAAAGATGCATCACCAAATTGGAAAGAAAGATAGCGAGCAATCCAAGTGATGCTTAAACCAACAATGCGTCTACAACAAGATTCATACAATTGCATACAAAATAGTTCATACCCAAATGCATAAGTTAAATAACATACATTGCTAAAGCAACCAGAATAGTGCAACTATAATAACAACATATGCATGAAAACGCGATGGCTTTATTATATTAAGAAATGTAAGTTCCAATCATACAATACATCCATGTACACCCTCTAGCCCCGATAGCATAACGTTACAGCCACAACCGCCTACTCCTCCAAAGAGATATACTGGCTCTATGCAGTGGAGAAGCCAAGGCTCATTACAATACTATCTAGGCTTTCTCTAAGATACTCCTATCGAAGCTTGGCTGGCCAAAATCCTTTACAATGAGTTATGAGGCTCTATTTATAGAAATGGGTGGGGTGACCCTTGACATTCCCCTTTGTGACATTTCATCTACCCTCATCACTCTTCATCTACTCTATGACTGTTACATCCATCTATCGACACTTGAACTTCCACTTGACAAGACATTACATTACAATGCACATGTGCCCATGTGAGACAAAATGGATTGAGTAAGCCATGTAAGACACCACTGACACTCGGGTTGTTGTCATGATACCAAATCTTTGGCATGCTTGTGATGGTGAAGGTGGTTAGCTAATGCCAAGCTTGGTCATCCGTGATGGTTTGCATGCACTCCATGGTGACATCTTGTTGAAGAAAACTCTTTCCTCTGTTGCATCCAAGTGCATTGGTATGGCTCCTCCATCCAACTCACCTGCTAGCACGTGCATGGTCTTCTTGGGTGTGGCCAAATCGGCAACACAGTGATGCATAATGTTCGTGTGGATCTTCTTGTGTGTTCTGGTGGTCATGCGCATCAACTTTCAACTGCATGTTCAGCTCCAATCGGAATTTCTTCTTTTCTTTTCCTCGATGAGTGTGCCAAATGGGTTAGATCACATGCGTGTGCACAATGACATGCATGATGTTGAATTCCCTTGTGTGCGATCAACAACACCACTCAACATGTCTTCTTCGTGCCATCTATTGTGATGAATCTATAACTTGTACGGGTGCAGTTTCATTTGTCTATGCATGTTGCACCCTTTGTTGTGCCTATTCCTGCTGCAACTCATTCTCTCATCTATGCAGTTATGTTCTTGCTTGAGTTGCTACTTCATTACATGCAACACCTTCTCAGTTCCTTTCTCTACCCTCATGCGACTGTCTTTTCACGTCGTTACCTCATAGCCTCAATATCCAAAGTTGCTTTCATCATGAGTGGATCTACTTTGGTCTTGAAGCTTTGCTCAGCCTTTTTGTTTTCAACAACCTTCCTCTTGCGTTTGTTGTGTGCAGGTATGTTGCCTTCAACTACTGTTGATGGTGCTACTTGATGTGATGTTGCTGCCATCTTATCTTAATGTCCTTGTCTACGAACAACTTGATGTCTTCGTGGGTAGGCAAGTTCATAGACACTTGAACGACTACATCCCCAGGTGTGCTCTGAATGTTTTCTTCAACTCTACTCTCCTAAAAACCATTGTACCTGTGCTGCTAAGAGGAAGATGAACACCTATGATACCTGGAGACATGGAAACACTCATGGAAATAAATTTGTCAGTTGAAAACCAAAATGAACTTGAGAAATGACTTGCAACATACCTGTGTGATTGATCATGAATTTTGCACAATTTCCACCGGGAGGTCGGGATACTGACTACCAAAACTAGGAAAGGCATAGTCTAGGCTATCAAGAGGCTGACTGACCGCTGGAACTGTGTAATGCATAGTCCAACCTAGCCTGCTGAGGACTGAAACTGGGCAATGCGCAATTTCAGTCAGTAGTGACATGCAACCAACAAACTGCATTACCTAGCTTTTGGGGCCAACAGGACACTACCTCCAAGAATTGTGTAATGCAAGCCTGGAGGTCAGTGTCTGGCTAGGCATGCACAATTTCTGGAGGGAAGGAAGAACCTTCACTTCTGGAAATGCGTAATGCTAGTCAAGCAAGGCATAGTCTAGGCCAAGGCAACCCAGGCCAATGGGCAACTGAAAACATGAGAAGTTTGAATGCATGATGAGATGAGTGCAAACAAGAGTGAATCATCATTCATGCAAACAACAAGTGTAGGATTCAGGAAACAGGAAAGCATGCATGTGTGTGAAGCGAGTCGCCACAACTACAACCGTCCGTGCAAAAAGAGTTTCATGCATGCAACAACAGTGAGATGTTAACGAAAACTGAGACAGTGCTAGTACAAGCTAGTATGCATGTAAACAATAGCAAGCGCTCACTGAAATCAAGTAGGCTACACTCACACAATGTGAAACACAAAAACAGAAAATCAATGTAATTCATGAACAATGAGCTTACACCAAGACAACTGGTTTGAATGTTCCGATGAATCCTAGATGAAATGTGGGATGTCAGAGCTACAAGGTCGATGTGAGGAAAGACATCTGCAGCGTCCAATTCATGATTTTCGATAAAATCGAAGATGTGACGTGCTTGCCACAAATCTAGGAACAAAGACACTTGGTGGGAGGTTTTTGAAATGATCCTTGCATGCAACCTCCCATTGCTAAAAGTGGATCCTTGATTCAAGGAATGCCTTTGCATGCTACCTTGGGGGAAGAATCCCATGCATGCAAATTAGTTTTGCTTGGTCTTGGAGGGAACCAGTCAACTCAATTGTACATGTAACAGTCTGCTCAACTAGGACAAAAAGTTGCGCAATTTCTGAGTTGAGCAGTCCTGCTAGGAGAAATTGCGCAATTTTTCCAGTGAACAGTGATAGGCAGATTTACACAATTCTAGAGCCCAGTAAGTTGCCAGAAAAAATTGTGCAATTTCTAGAGGGAAGGTTGGTTCCCCTCTAGAATTGCTCAATTTATTGAGGGATTTTCTCAGCCTACAGTTGGACCAAGTCCAGTGAAACAACCCCTGGAGGGGATACAACAAGATTTGATGGACAGGCTGTTATTCTGCAAGAAAATCACCGAAGCTTGTGTACTTGAAAAGGCAAGACATGCTACTGTGAAAGGTTGGTAGGGAGGCTCCAAAATGAAGCTAAGGCGAAATTTTGGAGGGTGGTTGTAGCCACTACAACACTTGGCAACACACTGGTAGAACTCCATCTCTCTAAATGGACCTTGTTCGTGAAAAGCAAGTCTAACACCTCCAGAAGTATTGTTTAGTTCTCATTTCATCTTGGTTTCCACACTTGCTTGATTATAAGATGTAGCATCTGCCAATATCTTCGTCAATTGACACACATTCCAAGCTAATTCAACACAGTTGTTTCGATTTGGGTTGAGGGGTATATTGATGCACAAGCAGTATAATCCTCAGAGTCTTAGTTTCATCTCTGGTGTTGCTCTGTTGCCAACAGGCCTGGAAAGTACCCCAACGAAGTCAAGTAGGAACACAAGCATCACTCCGCTACCAACAATCCTTGTCAGTACCCTAACGGAGTTACTTGCATCGCCTCTCTGTGCAGGAATCCTTTCTCTTCTTTTACCTTATTCATTTTTTATTTGTTCATTTTTCACTTTTCATCTTTTTCTTTTTTTCATAACTGTGCATAACACTTATTCATTTCAAAGGTGGAAGATGGATCCCGAATTATTGAGAGTAGAAGAGGTTGTTCCTTTAGAGAATTAGTTTATTATATACCTCTGAAGTGCCTGTTAAGGTTTTCACCCTCACCTTACTCTACTTGGCTGAGCTGATAAGGGTTAACGCAAAAACAACTGACTAGAGTAGGTGACGCTAGTTAGCGCGCAAGTGTTGTGTTTTCACAAAGGTTCACTTTCAACAATATGTATTTTCCATCAATGTATCATGGACTAAAAGTAACAAGTTCTTCATACAGAGGCATGATGACAGATAACCAAGTAGTGATAGCTACACAAGGCCTCTTTTACTTTACCCAACTTGTTCCAAGAGTCATGCATGCTTTCATGCGAAACTAACCTATGACTGAAAACAAGCAAACCAACAACAAAGAAAAGTAGAATCATAAGTAAATGCAAAAGAAAAGTGAGTAAGAAAACAAGCGAGCAAACAAACAAGCAAAGAAAAAAAAAACAAACAAGCATGCAAGCAAGCAAACTAAAAGCAAACACTACTCCTACTCCTAAGCTAATGGTGCATGGGCCTAATCACATGAAGTGATATTTCCAATGCAACCACTGGTGCATTGGTTGACTCATGTTGATGAAGGCATGGTTCACGAACAAGAAATCTATGTGAACCAACAAACAAGAAAGATATAACAGTGGAGACAAACACACTCTGAGTTTACAAGCATCCATAGAACAAAAATGAGTGAAAGTGCATGACATGCACTCTGTAGACTTGCCATGGTGTTGTGTGACGCTACATGTATATTTTGAGTGTATGCATTCTCTTAACTGTGATATTCAAGGAAACATGAGAAAGGTAGACTACTTACGTTGTGCAAGTGTGCTTGCCACGTAAGATTCCTCCAGTGCGTGAGCAATGGTATTGTGTAGTTCGAGTGGAGGAAGTGAGATCTAGGTGTTTGGTTGATCTTGAAAGAAAATAAGAGAGTGATCAGGAGCCTTTCCTATTTCAAAAATTCCCTGATCAGAAGTGAAACCAACCTTAGGACAACGAGGGTCGGACATAACCATCAGCTCAGGCTGAAGTGCCTCGATAGTCTAGGGGCTTTTGACTTCATCAATAGATAGATCATCATAGACCAATGTCTTAGATAGAT
This sequence comes from Pinus taeda, assembly GCA_000404065.3. Classification (NCBI taxonomy): domain Eukaryota; kingdom Viridiplantae; phylum Streptophyta; class Pinopsida; order Pinales; family Pinaceae; genus Pinus; species Pinus taeda. The sequence continues at coordinate 235,742 of APFE031268429.1, forward strand.
TAACAACGATTGAATCAACATCATGATCGGATGAAGAAGTAGAGAGATCACGGAAACTAAGATCAAAAAGTCCAGGATGTTTTTCGGCATCCTCATGATTTGATGAATTGTGCAGAGGGGTAGATCAGGAACAAGGATGTTCACCCTCTATGTTTTCTGAAATGACAGATGATAGATTGGATGGATTATCAGAGGAATATGTGTCGTCTTCGTAATGTAATGACAGACTGACATCTGACATGTCTTTTGAATAATCAGAAGTAGAAATATCCAGAAATGAGTTTTCACAGGGGAAATCAGCAGTGGCAAAATCATAAGGGATGTCAAGATAAAGCGGATGAGGAATGGCTGGAAGGGAGTCATCCTTCACTACGGGTTCTTATTTATATTCCCTCACACACTCACCATGAATGATGGCACAGGTTGGCTGCACAACACCAACTCCCTCAATAGCTTGACCCTCATTCACAGTAGGTGGGGAGTCCATAATGTAAGAGCACAAGACAGTACAATCTAGAGGATCAACAGAACATGGGGACAGAGGTTGAGGGAACGAATCCACATGACAACCAACAAGCTTGCAAGCCAAATCTGTGCAGATATCAAGAGCAGGTGGGGTGGGAGGATATGACAGTTCAACAAATGTGTGTACATGTTCTCCCACATCACTCCGCGGTGGTGGAGCTATTTGATGAGGTGAAGGTAGACAATCACTTATGACAGCAACTGTGCCTACCTATGATTGTGCAGCTCCATCACTGAAGCATGCTAATTTGCGTTCGGATACATGAAGAAGATACCCAAATATTCCCTCGATAAATTCCCAATTAATATCATCTTTTGGGAATCAATATGCAAGATTACAAAAGCATGTGTAAAAATTTTGAACAGATTTATCAGGTGCTTTACATAATTTCAGAATTTCTTTGTTGAGTACTTTACAATCGAAGTGATTGAAAGCATGATCTATCTCTATGACCAGAAGAGCAAGAGAATGAATATATTTTTAGCACAGCATGGCACACCAATGCATTGGGTGCCCCCGAAGCATGTAGACGAACAACACACAACTCATGTATTTTTCAAAGATTCCTTGTCTTTCGCATGAGCCTACAACACCAACCGTGTGCCTAACCAAGGCTACGTGGCCTCCACCATCATATTTTTTATGTGACAAGTTATCCTAGAGTTCTTCCGAGATAATGAAGTCGTTCCCATAAGACATACAATCTAGAAGAGGAACTCTGTTGTTAGTCATGATGGATATGCAGATATTCAAAGCATATGTGAGGACTCAGCTTGTCATCTGGCCCTCCTTCTAGTGCCAAAATGTTGATGGTGTTGGACCCACCAACATGTCATGGGATCTCCCCGATAAGAATTACCAATTAGACCTCAGACTGTTTGGTGTAGGAGTCCCAGCAGTGGGTCGTATGGTAATGCCTTGATCGCGGTTTTGCACAGATGCAAGTAAGATATCCTTGTGCGTAGCAAGGGTGTGATAATTGTAGTGAGTCAAGTATGGTGCATGAGAGGTTCTAACACATGGAGGGTGAGGTGAGTACACCCCTTAGAAACCTGTAATAGTACTCGGCTCGAAAGGAACACAAGAGCAAAGATGCATCACCAGCTGGAAAGAAATATAGCAAGCAATCCAAAGCGATGGTTAAACCAACAACACATCTAAAACCAGATTCATATAATTGCATACAAAATAGTTCATACACAAATGCGTAAGTTAAATAGCATACATTGGTAAAGCAACTAGAATAGTCCAACTACAATAACAACATATGCATGAAAACGCGATGGCTTTGTTATACTAAGAAGTGTAAGTTCTAGACATACAATACATCCATGTACACCCGCTAGCCCCAATAGCAGAACGTTACAGCCACAACCACCTGCTCCTCCAAAGAGGTATACTAGCTATATGTAGTGGAGAAGCCAAGGCTCATTACAATATTATCCAAGCTTTCTCTAAGATACTCCTATTGAAGCTTTGCTGACCAAAAGCCTTTACAATGAGTTATGAAGTTCTATTTATAGCAAAGTGTGGGGTGACCCTTAACATTCCCCTTTGTGACAGTTCATCTACCCTCATGACTCTTCATCTACTCTATGGCTGTTACATCAAACTATTGACACTTCAACTTCCACTTGACAAGACATTACATTACAATGCACATGTTCTCATGTGCGACAAAATGGATTGAGTAAGCCATGCAAGACATCACTAACACTCGGCCTATTGTGGTGAGACCAACTCTTTGACATGCTTGTGATGGTGAAGGTGGTGATTTGATGCCAAGCTTAGTCATCCATGATGGTGTGCATGCGCTCCATGGTGACATCTTACTGAAGAGAAATCTTGCCTCTGTTGCATCCGGGTGCATTGATATGGCTCCTCCATCAACTCATGTGCTAACATGTGCATGGTCTTCTTGGGTGCGGTCGAACTGGAAACACACTGATGCACAGTGTTTGTGTGGATCTTCTAGTGTGTGCTGGTGGTCATGCACATCAACTGTCAACTGCATGTTCAGCTCCAGTCGAACTTGATTGTTGTCTTTGCCTTGGTGAGTGTGCTAAATGGGTTAGATCGCATGTGTGTGCACAATGACATGCATGCTACTGAATTCCCTTGCGTGTGATCAACAACATCACTCACCATTTCTGCTCCATGCCAACTACTAGGATGAATCTATAACTTGTACAGACATAGTTTCATCTGTTTATGCATGTTGTGCCCTCTGTTGTGCCTATTCCTGCTATAACTCATTCTCTCGTCTACGCAGCTCTTGTTATCCCTTGAGTTGTTGCTTCAGTACATGCAACTCCTTCTTGGTTCCTTTCTCTACCCTCACACAACCGTCTTGTCGTGTCATCACCTCATAGCCTCAATCTCCAAAGCTGCTTTCGTCATGAGTGGATCTACCTTGGTCTTGCAGCTTTGCTCTACCTTTGTGTTGTCAACAAGCTTCCTCTTGCATTTGTTGCATGCAAGTATGCTGCCTTCAGCTTCTGTTGATGGTGCTACTTGCTGTGATGTTGTTATGATCGTATCTTGATGTCCTTGTCTATGAACACCTGCAATACCTGGAGACATGGAAACACTCATGTCAAGCAATCTATCAATCAAAAACCAAAATGAACTTGAGAACTGACTTGTAACATACCTGTGTGATTGATCATGAAGGTTGCTCAATTTCTGTCGAGAGGTCGAGAGACTGAATTGCAAAACCGTGCAAGGCACAATTCGGGCCATCAGGAGGCTGACTAACTACTAGAATCATGCAATTCATAGTCCATCCTGGCCAACTGAGGGTTGAAATTGAGAAATGTGCAATTTCAGTCAACAGTGACATGCAACCAGCGAACTGTATTGCGCAGTTTCTAGGGCCAACAAGACACTGCCTCCAAGAATTGCATAATGCAAGGCTGGAAGTCAGTGCCTAGCTAGACTTGTGCAATTTCTGGAGGGAAGGTAGAGCCTTCGCTTCTGGAAATACACAATGCTAGCCAAGCAATGCATGGTTCGGGCCAAGGTAGCCAGTCTGTCTGACGGATGACTGAAACATGAGAAGTGTGAATGCATTATGAGATGATGCAAACAAGAGTGAATGACCATTCATGCAAACAACAAGTGAAGGATTCAAGAAATGGGAAGGCATGCATGTGTTTGAAGCTAGTCACCGCAACGACGACCGTCTATGCAAAAATAGTTTCATGCATGCGACAGCAATAATATGTTAATAAAAATTGAAATGGTGGTAGTACAAGTTAGTATGCATGTAAAAGATAGCAAGCGCTAATTGAAATCAAGCAGACAACACTCACACAACGCGAAACACAAAACGTGATAGAAATGCAATGAAAGTCATGAACATCGGGCTTACCCCAAGACAACTGAGTTGAATGTGCCGACAACTCCTAGATGCAATGTAGGATGTCAAAGTTGTGAGTTCGATGTGAGCAAAGAGCTTTGCAGAGTTCGGTTCATGAGTTTTGATAAAATCGAATATGTGACACGCATGACACAAATCTAGGAAGAGCGACACTTGGTGGGAGGTTTCTGAAATGATCCTTGCATGCAGCCTCCCACCTAAAAGTAGATCCTTGATTCAAGGGATTCCTTTACATGCTGCATTGGGGGAAGCATCCCATGCATGCAAATCAATTTTTCTCGGTCCCGAAGGGAACCGGTCAACTCAACTACACATGCAACAGTCTACTCATTCGGGAGGAAAAAATACACATTTTTGGGAGGGAGTTGGGTTGGCTACCTAAAGGGATTGCACAATTTCTAGGTAGAGCAGCTGACTCCTGCTGAGAATTACGTAATTTCTGGGTTGAGCAGTGCTGCTAAGAGGAATTGGGCAATTTTTCTAGTGAAGAGTGACAGGACGATTTGCCAAATTCTGGAGCCCAGCAGGCTGCCAGACAAAATTTCACAATTTTTGGAGGGAAGGCTGGTTCCCCTCTAGAATTGTACAATGTCTTGAGGGAGTTGCTTAGCCTGCAGCTGGATCAAGTCTGGTGAAGCAACGTGTGAGGGGGATGCAACAAGATTTGATGGACAGGCTGTCATTATACAAGAAAATCACTGAAGCTTGTGTACTTGACAAGGCAAGACATGTTGCTGTGAAAGGTTGGTAGGGAGGCTCCAAAACGAAGCTAAGGCAAAATTTTGGAGTGTGGTTATAGCCACTATAGTAGGTTGACTCTAGCTCTAGGCTCAAGCAATAGGTTGAGGTTGTGGCTCAAGCTCGCTTGATTTATCTTTGAAGCCTGTAGATGACCATCAATTCCCCCCTTATCAGATACAAGCTGAGAATATGAAGAAAACTTAAATGCAAGAATTTTCAATACTCAAGAACAAATTCTTTGATGTAATCGAAATATCTTTTTGGCTATTGAAGCGCATTTCCAAGAAGAAATCCATCCAAGGTGAATCATCATCCTTTCAAGAGGCTTGTTTCTGAAGCGTATGTTTGAATGATGAGTGTGTTTACCTCAAATATTACAAGGGTGAAGATAAAAACCATGATATTTCACATGGCCAACTATTTTATAGTAATGGAATTTCATAATCTACATTGAATGTGGAGGAGGAGCAAGATATGGAACAGGTGAATATGAACCATATTGAAGAAACTTGACACTTTGAAACTAAATGGGCTTAGAGTAGTTTGGAGTATGAAAGGACACCTCCTTGTCATATCCAAGACTAATTTTGTTCCTATTGTTGACAAGTTGTTCCCAAGGTATGATAATGGGCTTGCGAAGTGCAATATGAAATTCTGCATCTGCATGCAAATATGCCCTTGCATTGGGAACTTTATATGAATCAACATCAATCTCTTTGATCTGATTACTTTCTAACAACTTATGGGATTCTATTTCAAACTCAAGCAAAGGATTGCTTTGAAAAAAAAGAAAATCAGAATGATGACTCTTTTGCTTTAATTCGTCTCGCTGGAACTGAGATTCTAGTTACAAAAAATCAATCTTCTCGTCTGCATGATGCAAACATATTTGTGTTAGAAAATTATATATTACAGAGCAATGGAACACATAAAATGTATTGCAGAAATATAAACACAGAAAACACATAAACAAAAGAGACACAGATATACATGGTTCACCCAATTTGGGCTACGTCCACAGGAAACAGCCAGTCCTTCCTTTTATATTATCCATCAAACTGAAGATATACAACCTACAAAAGATCCGTTGTAATTCACTCTTCACTCTCACACAATATCCTCTCTCTTTCTCACTTAGAATATAGATCTACATAGATGCAATACAATTCCCTCATATATAGCGAGGGGTTGCCTTTGAGGGGAAAAACCTCTAAATTAAACATAACTTATACCATCAGATCTCCATCTAGTGAATGGCCTAGATTGACTACTAAATTACAACATTATACAAGGGAATTTTACATCTATTTTTAGCTTCGAGGGAGCTCCTAAAGGTCGCTGCCGCCCCTCCCTAGACCCCCCCTTGCAGTGAAAATATTACAAGCGGAATTGCTGCCACATTACGAACTAGGGTCCAATGTGGCAATACCTCTGAATAAAGAAGATAATCAGGCTCCACACCACACAATCTCCCACTTGGAGACTGATTATAGAAACTCCACCACTTGCTTCATTTGTAGGAAAATGACTCCACTTTGGACCTGGTTGTTTCTCATCTTCTTCATCATACTTGAAGACCAATTGACACTGAGAAGAATCTCAATTTCTCCCCGATTACAACTTTTGTTAGCATATCTGCAGGATTATGGCTAGTGTGTATCTTTCCCAGCTTCAACTGTCCATCTTCTAACACTGACCATATGAAATGATACTTAATTGTATATGTTTTTTCTTGGAATGAAATGCATAGTTCTTTGCAAGATGTATGGCACTTTGGTTGTCACTGTATAACCTACCCAACTCCTGCTTCTTACTCAATTCATCCAGAAACATTTGTAACCAAATCATTTCGTGTTAAGTTATGGTATGTTCTATGCTTATAACAATTTACTTCTTTTTCTTATTATATTCCACAGATTAGCAATCACATGTACATTAAGTAAAGTGCAGATAGAATATTAAACGATCGACAGAAAACAAGCCAAGACAAGAGACACAAGATGCGGTGGCTAGCCAGGGACAAACCTCACAATGTGTGGGGAAACCCTTTGATCAAATATTCTTTTATCTTCAATAATTCAGCAGAGAGAAATAGTACAATAAATCTGATTTATATCAATAGTAGCAAACCCTAGATCAGCAGCATCAGCATTAGCGGCTTCATCATCAAACTAGGGAAGACGATAACTCACAAACCGACCGTCAGATCGGCTTGATTCCACCACCAAAAGTTGCGGCTTTCAGAGGAGGTTCATATGAACCTATAGCATAGTTCAGATGAGGAGATCTTCTAGTCCATGCAGGTCAAACTTCACTTCTGCAGTTGCAGCTTCAGTTTCAGCAGCTTTCGGCTTCACATGTGTGAGGGAGAGACCCTTTTCTGCGTAGTAGAGAAGAGACTCTTTTCTGTGCAGTAGAGAGAGAGAGATGTGATGAGATGAGTGAGTCCAAATGAGGAAAAGTCCTCCTGTATTTATACACAACCTTGGTTTTTGAATAGATGCGATTGTTGGGCTTCTGAGCCTACATGAGTTGTAGGTCGGCTTGATAATAATTCCATAATCAAAATAAATTCATATCTCCATGAATACTTATCGGAATCAAATGATGTTTATATCAATCCTACACCTCTCAACGAGAGGAATCTAATGAAAATATTATCATCCATGAATAAGATGACCCACATGAATTTTTTCCCTAGTTGCCAATTTTAACATATCGAGATTCTCGCTTTGTTGGGAATTTTTGGTCAAGCTTGTGGGTATTCATGGACACCAAATTGAAAAAGAGTACAAATTTTCATCCAAAAACAAATTGTCAAATAGAAGTGGTGAATAGAACAATGATACATATTCTTCGTGGGTATTGCAGCAAGCATCCTAAGTTGTGGGATGAACATTTTCACTATATTTTGCATGCTTACAACTGAGCCAAGCACTCTTCAACTCAAACTTCTCCATTTGAGGCATGCTTGGGATACTTGCCTAAATCTCCTTTGGATTTTATTTTTGGCAAAGATGTTACTATTGAAGGTCATATCTTTATAGACAAAGCAAGAAAGTTCATTGAACAAATCCAATTAGTACACCAAAAGGTTCAAGAACAGCTTGAGAAAAGCCAAGGCAAGTACAAAGCAAGGCACGACAGGCATCATCAAGATCACAAGTTCCAATTTGGGGATGAAGTTTGGCTTCACATTAACAAAGAGAGGCTCCACGGAGAAGGTAAAAAGCTAAAACCAATTAGATATGGTCCATTCAAAATTTTGGAAAAGATTGGCAATAACGCCTTCAGGTTGGATTTGCCTTCATATATGTAAATTTATGTTGTTGTTAATGTTGATAATTTAAGGTTGTATGAGCCTCCTTTGGTTGAAGATCAAGGAGAGAATATTCAATTTTCGTCTATTGAATAATTTTCTCCAGAATTCCTTGATGATTTCAGCAAGACACTATACTTGATAGAAGAACAAGGATATCAAAAAGAGGAAGTGTCGATTATCTTTGAGTGGGGATGAAAGGTACAAATCATTTAAAAGTAAAATGGATAGAGGTTGGAAAGGTGAGGGAACTGTACCCTCGCCTGTTGGACAATTTAAAGTGATCATCTGGGGTCCAAAAGGATTTCATTGGGGAGGAGAGATCAGGGGCTCAAACTCAAAGTGACATATTCTCAATAAACTTACCTTCAGATCGAAGTGCTCATCATCCTGATTCCAACGGTGTGAACGACACTCGAATACAAGCTCATATGAAGAATTTAGAGCAAGTCAAAGTTCAAGTTTGACTTGGACAGATGGCAAAAGAAGATGACGTGGCAGGACTCTTTAGCAAATTGGGAAGTGCCAAGTGGCAAGCCTCCATTGGCCTCGCATTTCGCAAATCGCATATCATAGGTGGGTCGGCATTAAATAATCACCCCATAACAAGCCAGGGTGCGATGGGATAAACACAATCACACGTCGCAGAAGGGAATAACTACAAAAATCGACCCCCATTGTGCCGAGTTGTGATGCGATAATCACAATCACAGATCGCACAGTGGAGAGTCTCGTTTATATGTTACCCCGTGACTCTATCGATTGTGATTTGCGATGGATCCTGGATGTGATAATATTATGGGTTTAAGTTGATAGTTCCTTTGGGTCCGCCATTTATTGCAATCGCATATTACGTGTCAGTTCTCGTCGATTGTGACTTGCGATGGAGTTGTTGGTGTCGATAGCCTATGGTTGTCGTGCGGTGAAATTTTCGCCCAGTTAGCGCTTTTTGGAGCAAAATTGTAGGATCATGCCAGAAATGGTGCAATTTGTGGAACAAATATTGGGAAAACTAAGAGGGGTCATTAATTCTTCCGTTTTCCACCAAATTGGATACAAAAAGAGGATATCCGGTCATTTTTGGACATTATGGACTGATGGGAGCAACTTTCAGAAGAATTTGAGCATTATAAACACATTTTTTACACTTTGAGCAAAATAGAGAGGCCCAAGCCATTGGAAGTTGGACCAAGGAGATGTAGCCCAGGAGGGGTGAACTCTTTTATCATGTTCCTGTTGTAATGTGTTTTTGATGATTTTCTATACATGTTTATGCTATTGTTTAGTCTATTATTTATGTTTAATTGCTCATAAAATTAACATAAAAACTCATTTTTCACTCGCAAAAATTCATGAATCCTTAAGCACAATGAAAGCATTTTGTTTCTAATCTGAGGAGGATCTTAGCACAACAATATAATATTCTAAATCAGATCAGTATTAGTGGCACATTGGCATCATTCACAGTGGTCTTGCTCTCCAGTAGTAACATTGTCGTGCTCTTCAACAATGTCACTGTATAAGTGGCATACTTGCACTTGTCATCGAATTAGGACATGCTTCTATTCTAGATCACAGTAGTTCGAATTACTTTGATTTGGTCAATATATTGTGGTAACCCTTTTGATTATGTTATGTGTATGAATATAATGATAACAGTGAAAGTGATGTATATTATTAATGAATGACCATATGGCATACGATAGATGTAGTTTCTTCATATATATGACAATAAAGAAAGTCTCGAATATACAGTGAACCATGATTATGTTGACAACATAAACCTTAATACTCTTATTGACATTACAATCATTAATAGTATTCTCGGTGATTATAATAAGACAAAATCTTGAATATGTCATTGTAACCCTGAATATGGCAGTGACTTAGAGAGATAGATTTGACTTCATCATGGCATGATGACTTTGACTATAACCATATATGCAGTAATAGTGACAATATGACCTTGCTTCATTATGCCAGTGACCATGCTTTAATGATCTACAGTTTCATTGCCCTTGATACATGATGACAGGTTCATGATGAATAATATATAACAGTGAGTGACCCAATTGTATATTCTAGTTTATGGTAGTATGTGATAGTGATTTTATATATGACAGTTTGGCACGTCTATCTTTGAATATGATGTACATTGTTGATATTTCATGTCTATGATGCATAAAATAAACTTATTCTTGACAGAGACAGACAACAGTGATATGGCAGATGCTTTCTTAGACTCATTTGGTTATCAGAAGTCAGTTCATAATAGAAGTTGTCATCTGACTTAGATTGGCCCTAGAGAGGCTTGATGTAATGATGTCTCTAACTTTGGATGACTTTGATTGTAACTATATATGCAGTAATAGTGACAATATGACCTTGCTTCATTATGCCAGTGACCATGCTTTAGTGATCTATGGTTTCATTGCCCTTGATACATGACGACAGGTTCATGATGGATAATCTATAATAGTGAGTGACCCAATTGTATATTCTAGTTTATGGTAGTATGTGATAGTGCTTTTATATATGACAGTTTGGCACGTCTAACTTTGAATATGATGTACATTGTTGATATTTCATGTCTATGATGCATAAAATAAACTTATTCTTGACAAAGACAGACAACAGTGATATGGCAGATGCTTTCTTAGACTCATTTGGTTATCAGAAGTCAGTTGACAACCGAAGTTGTCATCTGACTTAGATTGGCCCTAGAGAGGCTTGGTGTAATGATGTCTCTAACTTTGGATGTACTTTGATCTCAATTAAACAATTGATGAATATCTAATAGAAGAAGAATTGAATTTCAAGTTTTCCTCGTTGTGGGGTTTCGCCCTGGTCTCCGACCAAATCTTGGTGTCTCTACCATGCATGTTTTTCTTCTGTCGTTTCTTACTGTTCTGTTGCATTGTTAATGTTATTGTTCCTTCTACATAATTGCTATTGATGTTACGATGTTATTGGGTGAATGTAATATGCTAATGATGAAAAGTTTGTAAATGCAATTATTTAAAGCAAAGAGCAATCTTGCCCTAAGGAAAATTAACAAAACTAGATGTGTAATAGATATGTAGCACTCATAGAAGGAGATAAGGAACCAAAACTCCCATAGGATTTGATGAATGTAGATCAGGAGGGAAAGTCACATCAACTTCAAGTTACTCCAAAAGGAAAGGCTCAAGAGGACTCGCCAAACACTATAGAATGTGAGGAGATACCACTGGAAGAATAAAAAAAATTGGAAACAGAGGAACTAGGAGAGAGTATTAATAATGAAGAACAAATTTTACCTAGATTGCTAGCGAAATGGAAACATTTGGACTCGAGATTTATCCTGGACCAACAAAAGGGCCAATTTCAAGAGATCTACCAAAAATTGCAAAGCAAAGGAAAAATAAGTAGTGGAGAATAGGATGAGGTACAAATGGACTCAGGAACTCAACCTCAAAATGGCTCTGACAAAGGCCATACAATGAAAGGAAATAGGAAAAGGGGGAGGAAACATGCTAAGGAATCGATCCAAACAATAGGATATCATCTTATTAATACTAGACAGGTAGTTGCGCTTTCAGAGGCGATTCCCTCCCTGAAATAATTTCTCCAATGAAAATCATCACGTGGAATGTAAGAGGCCTCAACAATAAAGGGAAACAGAGGCATATTAAAGATTGAATTATTAAGGAACATCCTAAAATCATAAAGATGTAGGAGATAAATATCTCCAGTGAGAAGGTGAAATACATTGTTGAGCGTTGTTGGAAAGGATGTGAGTCTATAACATTGGACGTTAATGGGAGTGATGGAGGTATCGCTATCTTCAGAAAATCCCTTTAGGTATCCTTCTCAAATTGGATTTCTTATCTACGGATCATGTTGTCACTCGCTGCAAAAGAGAGTTCTAGTTGTAGAAAGAGGGAAAAAGAACAGAGATGTTTGTAACTAGCCTCCAAGCTATATGTTATCCATGATAACCAATTTGTGCTTTGAAAATTGAAGATTAAAGGAGAAAGAACATGTCCAGTCTAATTTGTTTTGGGGAAATTCCCATATTCTCTAAAAAAAACCCATTTCTTTCACAAACCCCATTTTACCCTTTGTTTTCTAAACTCTAGCCGCAGTGACCCATTTTTAACTCTAGACAAAATCCCTTTGTATTTCAACTCTAGTCGTGTTTCGCCATTCCCCTTTGAAATATCTTAAAAACATTCATAAAACATACCGAAGGCCTTTTAAAAGGTCGGGACCCGCAAAACTTTATCACTATTGGCCCACTTTCCTTTGCAATACATATCCACTCATCTCCCTTTTCCTTTTGCGATATCGCATATCGCAAAGTTTCTCGCCTACCGCAATAAATTTCTTCCCCTGCCGATTGCAATATCGCAAATTCTTCATTGATATCGCATTATCGTAAATTCCCCACTGATTCTCATATCTAAGTCCCTTCTTTGCCTGTCGATTGCAATAAGGTCCTCCCCGTCGATCGTGATATTTCCACCTTCCTGCCAATCGTGATATTTCCACCTTCCTGGCGATCATGATAAGGTCCTCTCCATCGATCGCGATAAATCCTCCCCCTGTCGATTGCGATATCGCAATCGGGGATCACAGAAAACATAACTCCCTCCTCCACTAAACTCCCTTCCAACTTGCAATTTTGATGGATTCAAAAGGTTATGTATTATGGTTTTGAGAAATTTCAGGTCCAGCATATTGGGAAATCACCATAAAATCAGTGTTAAAGCCCCTTTTTTGCTTTCCAATGGCGATATACGAGTCTTGGTTCCAGATGCAATATTTTATGTGTGTCATGCTTTATTGAAGTTTTGCTTCCAGACAATCAGCAAGCACTATGAAATATGGTAAAAAGGCCCTCTCATGTATTTCAATTACGATACCAACAAGCCCGGATCAACGGACCAAATTGAATCGGCCTGGATCAACGCCCTAGATCAACGAACATTAAAACATCTATTTTTCTTCTGCTAAGTGGGATGACGAGGGTATTTTTTGGTGTATATCTAGCAGCATGGTCATCATATAGAATACATAGTAAATTAAGGTATGGGGACTGAGAAAGACTTAATGCCTCACCGTGGAGCTCCACTCGGTCATAAATGTAAAGGACTGCCCGAACAAACTTTGATGTTGCTTTGTGATAAGAAAACACAATAAATCTCTACCAACTACAAAGAGTGGAGAAGTCGGGTGGTTAAGATGAAAGCGGCGGGAACCGGCTGAGCAGCAGGAGAAGCACACTAAGGCAAAGACATGGCCTGAACAGGGGAAATCTCAGAAATGGTAGAGGGATACTCCCTCCATCATATTTATGTTTTCCATTTTTCTATTATTCTTAATTTACCTTCATGAAGGCCTATTGAACCAAGCCCCCTTTATTCTCTTTTTTCAATGACGTGAAAATTGGATTGCAACCAAAAGCCCCCATTGAGAATCTTCTAAGCACCCCTCTCTTTAAGATGTCCTAGGAACTGGTCTACAATCAAGCTAGAGGTTGTCTATAGGAAGCTTTCTATGTCTCTCAAAGCACTTGTTCTACGGGTGCCAAAAAAAGCGATAGCATCTTTCTGGCTTTGTCATTGGGGAACATATTAGAATATTTTTCCCTGGGTACGACAAATTTTTACATTCCCTATTTTAACTGAGCAAGGTTAGTGTGGTTTGAAGATCTCTCAACTTAGAGACTCCACTGTCCATATCTCTGTTTGATCATCCTAGCTTTCAAGCAGCCTCTTATTCCCTCTGATTCTAAAGCAACCAAAAACTTCCCCTACCTTTTAAACCGAGATCACTCACCTAAGGGGTTTTCAAAATGGCCATTCCTGCATTCTTGGCCAACCAATTTGCCCCACTAAATTTTTCTTCTATCACTGGTTATCCCAATCATGTCCCTTCGTTTCATGAATGGAATACCTATTTGCTTAGATTCAGTGGAAACACAGATAGAAGGTCAGACCAACACCTTAAGGATTGTCATGAATGCATGGAACAACAAGTTATTATTTTTCAAGATGCACGAATGAAATTGTTCATGTACTCTTTAGAAGACAATTTTAGAATTTGGTACAGAACAATACCTCATGGCAGCATATCTTCATTAAAAAAATTTCATATAGCATTCCATCATTAATGCAAAAGATTATATCCACCGAATGCTCTGTTTGAATATTGATGCGCACACTTTAATGATGAAGATATTCCTGAGGTTGATGACCCTACTGAAGATGTTTGTGGAGCTCCGCTCCAACAAAACACCTGCTCGCATCAAGAAGCATCACCCAATGACCAAGAAAGAAAAGAAGGAAACGTCATCACGCTGCAAATAAACACTTAGAGGTCTTATTAGGCCGAATTTGATGTTTCTCCTTCATACGATGTATATGACTCTGATGAAGAGTCAAGTGATGCAGAGCCACAACAATCCCAGTCATGGGAAGCTGCGCAAGAAGAGGAGGCTCACTAGGAGGTCAACAAAGAGGTTCCAGCCCACGATGCACATCCTCCACCCAGAGAACAAGCTCCAGAACATCCTCTGATTTATGATTCATATTATTCAGAGGAGGATGAGATGGCCACAGATGTTCAAAGGGATTGGTTTACTAGCAAGTGGGGAGAAGGCTTCTAGCATCGAGTTTTTCTTGAAAAATCTAAGGCTGAGGAGCTTAACAATATTTGTAGCTGCCCTGGCCAAGAAGATATTGATCAGCAGACTATTTATGAAAATAAGGCAGCTGCAAATTTTCCTTGTCAATTCTATGACCCTATAGCTGATTACATAAGCACATTCTTTGGCTGGCAACAAAAGTTATTTCTGGAATATGCATCAAGCTTTTTATTTGTAGATTTTTCATGGTGCATGCTCATTTTAATTTTTAAATTTCAGCAACAGGGAGGCATTAGGTCCAACACCAAAATGTTGGCTTGGCTCCATTGGAGGGTTGAACTCACTTAGGTGAATTGAGACCTATACATAAGTAGGAATTGTACATAAATAAGCTCACTCGATGAGCTTTTAATTTCTAGTTGTTAGAGTTTATATTTCAGCATTTCAGTTTGGTGAGGAAAGGACTCCCAGCAAACAAAGCTCCATGGATATTTTCAGGTTATATAGCTTCATTATATTTTTTGACTCCATGCCCAATGGTGAAAGCTACTAGTCTGCAGGTTCTCAGCACCTTGCCAACAAGGCACTGTCCCCAATTGGAGCCAATGTTGTCACTCACTACAAAAGAGAGTTCCAGTTGTATAAAGAGGGCAAAAGAACATAGATGTTTGGAGCTAGCCTCCAAGCTATATGTTATCCATGATAACCAATTTGTGCTTTGCAAATTGAAGATTAAAAGAGGAATAACATGTCCAGTCTAATTTGTTTTAGAGATATTCCCATATTCTCTAAAAAAACCATTTCTTTCACAAACCCCATTTTACCCTTTGTTTTTTAAACTCTAAATGTGATGGACCCATTTTTAACTCTAGCCGAAATCCCTTTGTATTTCCAACTCTAGCCGTGTTCCCCCATTCCCCTTTGAAATATCTCAAAAAAAAATTCATAAAACACACCGAAGGTCTTTTAAAAGGTTGGGACCCACAAAACTTATCGCTATTGGCCCACTTTCCTTTGCAATACATATCTTCTCATCTCCCTTTTCCTTTTGTGATTGCGATATCGCATATCGCAAAGTTTCCCACCTACCGTAATAAAGTTCTTCCCTCGCCGATTGCGATATTGCAAATTCCTAGCCGATTGTCATATCTAAGTCCCTTCTCCACCTGCCAATTGCAATAAGGTCCTCTCCGCAAATCACGATATTTCCACCTTCCTGCCGATCGCGATACTTGCACCTTCCCACCGATAGCGATAAGGTCCTCTCCACCGATCGCGATAAATCCTCCCCTGCCGATGGCGATATCGCAATCAGGGATCGCACAAAACATAACTCCCTCCTCCGTTGAACTCCCCTCCGACTTGCGATTGTGATGGACCCGAAAGGTTATGTATTATGGTTTTGAGAAAGTTCAGGTCCAACATATTGGGAAATCACCATAAAATCAGTGTTAAGGCCCCTTTTCACTTTCTGATGGCCATATACGAGTCTTGGTTCTGGATGCGATATTTTATGTGTCATGCTTTATTGAAGTTTCACGTCTAGACAGTCGGCAAGCACTATGAAATGTGGTAAAAAGGCCCTCCCTTGTATTGTGATTGTGATACCAACATGCCCAGATCAACGACCCAGATTGAATCAGTCCGGATCAACGGCCCAGATCAACGAACATTAAAATGTCTATTTCGCTTCCTCTTAGTGGGGCAACGAGGGCATTTTTTGTCGTATCCAGCAACACGCCCATCATACAAAATACAGAGTAAATGAAGGTATGGGGACTCAGGAATACTCAATACATCAACGTGGAGCTCCACTCGGTCACAAATGCAAAGGACTACCCAGAAAAACTCTATTCTTGCTCTGTGACAAGAAAACGCATTCAAGCGCTACCAACTACAAAGAGGGGAGAAGTCGGGCGGTTAAGATGAAAACGACAAGAACCAACCGAGCAGCAGGAGAAGCATGCTAAGACATGACGTGGCCTAATCAGGGGAAATATCAGAAACGACAAAAGGATACTTCCTCCATCATATTTCTGTTTTCCCTTTTTCTATTATTTTGTAATTTCTGTTTATTTTCAAGAAAGGAATCAAATCCTTAGAAATCATTTTGGGAAGCAGCGCTATCGTAGACTGAGGCATCTAGTCAATCGGGCAATTGGCCCTTGGCTGAGATATTTTGTAAATGTGGATTCAAAGACCCCCTTCTTTGTATAAATAAGGGGGAGAAACACTTAATAAGAGTTCAGGAATTCTGCACCCGGGTGGTCCAAATTCTTTAGTTCCATTTTGGTTCTAAATTCTTGTTCATGAGGAACTTGAGTTGTAGATTGTTGAACGTAATGGATTGGTTATTGGGATCCTGCAAGTATTAATGAAACTATTCTGGTGATTCCAAGCAGATCAATTCGCACTATGTTTCCTCTTTGTAAATCTCATTTCATATGTGTTTTCTTTCTCTAAAATAGTGTGATGAAGCCGCATGTTTCCCCCTTGTCCATGATTGTATGTTTGTTACCAAGTAGCAACAATACCTGTTTTAGTTACAGATTTACTTAAGTACCTGTAATGTGCACATATTTGCTTAAGCTTTTGGTGACAAATTTGCCTGTGAGTACATGGCCTGAAACCCTGACTAGCGCTCCACTCCTTCCACTCTTTCATCTCCTCCCTCTTCCATATTTCTGTTGGAACATTGTTGCTTAGGATTCTGTTTGTTTACAAACCTACACAACTATTTCCCTCCTTACTCTCCTCCTCTCCACCTTTACTAAAACTTCAATATTAAGCTTCTCATTGTTGTGTCAGCCATCAAAACCAAGCATTCCTCCTTGAGAACAACCCAATTTACCCCCTGAGCATTTGGACGGATGTATCAGCCCGAATTTACCTTCATGAAGGCCTATTGAACCAAGCCCCTTTTATTCTCTTTTTCCAACTACGTGACAATTTGAGTGCAACCGAAAGCCCCCATTGATAATCTTCCATGCACCCCTCTTTTTAAGATGTCCTAGGCACTGGTCTACAATCAACCCAGAGGTTGTCTCTAGGAAGATTTCTATGTCTCCCTAAGCACTTGTGCTACGGGTGCCAGAAAAAGTGACAACAGATTGTCTAAGGAATATTCTTGTATATTGGAACCAAGGAGGCGTTGGCTTTGATAGTCATTTATGGTCCTCACCTCCTTGCAAAAAACGCAACCTTTTTAACCAAATTTTTTTTAATTAGGCAACTGCACCTAGATGCATTTTTTATCATTCGGGGTGACTTTAACCTTATCAAATCGCTAGGAGTAAAAGGGTGGGGGGAATATTAGATCTGGAAGCTTACTAGTTTTCTAATCTAATACAGGGCTTATGGGTAGCAGACTTGGAAACAATTAAGGGAGTCTTCACATGGAATAACCATGTGGAGGAAAGCACCAAGTAGTGAGATGCTTATATCGTTTCCTAGTGTCAACATCCCAAGTGAATCGAGACTTTTTTGCTGAGAAACGATCTTACCTTGTTTAGGATTTGATCATTGGCCTTTCAAATTAGAATTGGATATAAAAAACACCCCCATAAACCATCCCTTTCATTTTCGTAGTTTCTAGTTGCAGGATCCGAAATTTCTAACTAAAGCTCAAACTTGGTGGGAGGAGATACATGTCTATTAAATTGGCAACTAGGGCCAAACTCCATGTGGGTCAGCTTATTTATGGCAGCTGATATTTTTATTGGATCCCTCTCATCGAGAGGTGTAGGATCGATCTAAAGATCATCCGATTCCAATAAGTATTTATGGAGATATGAATTTATTTTGTTTATATAATTATTATTAAGCCGACCAGCATCTTGAGTAGGCTAAGAAGCCCAATAGACGTGTCTATTCACCATCTACATTTTAGTATAAATTGGTGAGGATTTGTAGTCATTTGGTAACTCACCTTAAGTGATCTCCTCTCCACGTCTTGGGTTTATGGAGAAGGAGATTCACTATGGATTACGTTGGCCTAATATAATGATGCCCTAATCTTATACGCTGCCCTAAGTTACAATCATGGAGGAGACATCTAGACGCAGGCCCTATAGACACAGTGAAGGAGGATTCTTATACGCTGTCTCCAACAGCCCTCAACACAGTCAAATGGAGGCCCTAATCTGTTGTCCTAGAAGGCTCCATACGCAGTCCTGAAGGAGAGCCCTAGCTGCTGTCCTATGTTACCCTAGCCGCAGTCCTGAAGGATGAGCTAAGACGCAGAGGGAGAGGCCTTATCCAGCAGCGTGTGAAGGACAATCCGCAGTTCTAAAAGAGCCCTAATTACTGACCCTTATACACAGTCAAGTCTCTTATACGCTGGCTGGAATATCACTGTTTGTAATACGCAGCAAGCAGAAGGAAACCCTTGCAGCTGACTTCTATTTGTTGTCCAAGGAAGCTTCATACGCAGCCCTAATCCGCAGTCAAGTATAAACTCGGATTGTTGTAGGTGACAGCATGGTGATATGACATTGTTACATAATGAAGGAATGCATCTGCTCTAGATCAGCTTATATAAACAACTGGGTGTTTGAAAGGGCTGACAGCACAGTCAAGTTCTTATGATGGCCTCTCAAATGGGCTGAGCTACTATACCGAAGGTTAGCCAGATAACAAGGATGGGGGCAGCAAAGTGATGATTGATGCTTGATGAGTACAGCATAGAAATCATTGAGTGCAGATCAGTGATAGAGAGCAGCTCAATGATTGGAGCAGCTCAGTGACAGGAGCAGCAAAATGATAAGTGCAGCATGGTACAATATAGTGCTACACAATGGCATAACATGATGATATATGGGCAACATAGTATGATGCAGCTTGATGGTGCTACACAGTAAGGTGCAGCAAATGGACGAGATGCAGTTGAAGCAGAATGTCTTCAACTGATCTCATCATTATACGAAATGATCTATGCTAGATCTAGATAAGTCAAAGTATTGACTTCTGTTGTACATGTACTCTCTCTCTCTTTCT